>JANHFO010003183.1:0-11670 GCA_032468095.1 Pareas carinatus | reverse complement strand
GCGGGAAGAGGCGCGCGGGGGGGGGTTTGGAACGTCCAGGGAGGGTCCAGAGGGTGCGCGCGCAGCACGCGAGAGAGCGAGGCAAACGGGGGGGGGGGCGCGATGGCGGGCCAGGCGCATAACTTTTTAAAAAGGAGGGGAAATTCCGGTAGAAGGGAAAAGGGGAGCACGGGGGATGAAGGGGGACGGCTGTACGTGCATCCCCGGGCCTTCTCGATTCTGTTTCCAGAACTCGGCCTAACTTTTTGCCACGATGCGAATGGCCTAGTTTCTGCACGCCCACGCCCCTTTGGTATCGGGCGATTTCTCTCACGCCGGCCGGAGAGCGGCCGCTCCCTCGCCTCAGTTAAGCGGCGCGGGCCAGGTAAGCCATGAGCGCCTCTTTTCCTCGCCGTTCTGACACAATTTCACCTCACAAGTTGCGCCCTCACACCCTCCCTCCGCCCCGCTCTGTTTATTGCTTACCCGTCCATGGCACACGAAGGCGACCCGAAGGGAAGCGGAGTGCAGGCGCCGGAGTAGCAGGAGCGGATCCAACGGCTACGTGTTATATAGACTCACAAAATGGCGGCGTGAAAAGACCCCGCCCTCGGCTCCTTTCCTACGCTGAAGACTCATTGGCTGCTTGGACTGTCGCTCTGACGGGGCAGGGCAACGGAAGCTCGCTGTTTCGACCCAGCGCGAGCCGACTGGGACTTCTCATTGGTGGAAACTGAGCGACGGGGGCGAAGTTGGGCTCGCGGCTGGATGGTCCGCGTTGGGATTCGCTGGGCCTTCTTGAGCGCTGGCGGTGAAGACGAGGAGCGGCCATCTTAAAAGAGGTGGGGGAGGGTGTGGAATTTTTTTCCTTGGGTTGTTCCCTCCGCTCTTTGAACGCGGTCTGTGCCGGCCGCCATTGTGGCTACGGGCAAATGAATCCAAAGGGCGACCTGCTCTCGAGACGGCCATAGTTGGATGGCGGCGCCGAAACCCAGGGCGTTGAAGCCTTGGCGGCTCTTTTGAAAGATGGCAGAACCGTAGCCTTCCAGGGAATCTATTGAGAAGCTTTAAAAAGTTGGCCGGGCAAGTAGAGGAGGATAGAACAGTTTGCTAGACTCGTTAATTGTGTTTTGAGCTCGTGTTTATGCCTATTCTTTGATAAGAATTTATATCGTGTCTACACTAATATTTTATATTTGAAACCACCACTTGTCCTCCTTTTATACTCTTTCTGGAGAATGCGAAGCCGTTTTGCCCCAAGTGACTTAAAAATCTAACATTTTGTAAGACTCTGTGATATTTAGTCACTTTTGGTAGTTTTTTTAAAAAAACTATTTAAGTTTATATGTATTTAAGCCTCAGTCTACCCAGATCACAACTTGCACCAATCCCCAGCCATGGGGCCTTCAACAAATGCCTACAGCTGCCCCATTCCTGGTTTACACAAATGATAAATACACAAAAGAATTTCTTAGCATGTAAGCTTCATGGCCCGGATAGTGATGGTTCTGACTTGGTGGCGCACCTTACCATAAAAACATGGGCAGCAGCGATTCTCCTTGTTTGTGAGAAAATCTAATAAACCAGTACTGAAACCAGCACTTATTCAAGTGAGCCTTTGATCTTTAGTTTTGGTTGTAGTTTGTTGAAGTCATCGTAGTTAACTGTTAGATAATATTTTAGCTGTTCTGTTTTGTTGTATTTAGCTCTCCCGTATTTTGTGCATAGAGGTCTTGGAAGTTGGATGGTCTTAACAAGTCCAGTCATCATTATTTATTTATTTATTTATTTTGGTCAAGCATATAGAACATCAACAATAGTAAAGGGTAAAAAATAAAAACATATGAACATATAAGTGAGAACAAGTAAATGGAGACAGTAGGACAAGGACTGTAGGCACGTTAGTGCGCTTATGCACGCCCCTATTATCACCTTAGAAAAATACTTGCTGGATTTGTATTGTGAACATTAGGCAAATGCTCCGGCAGGATTTACGCATTACACTAAGTCGCCTAAAACACACAGGGATTGTGCTGACTACAGTAGAGATCAGTACTTGTGATGGAATGTGCCCCTGAAGAAGCCGTGAAGTCTTGGCAGCACAGACCTTTCCCAGGCAATGCATTCCATAGAGAAGCCCAACTTAAGAGGCTGTGCAGTCCCAGGGGAGAGGCGGGATGAGGTTCGGGATAGCTTCATTTCAGGATATATCTAGTAGGTAAGAAAGTTATAGCTTTAGTTTGGCAAGAGTCTGTCCGGTAAGTGTAAGCAATTGGACACAAATAGGCTTCACTGTGTCGTCTTTCAGCCTGGGCTGGCAGATCTGTATTCTTGTATCTCCATAGTGACACTTGACTTTGAACACAGTGGAGATAATTAACTTGTTTCTTAGTTGCTCCTCTATAGCAAATGCTGAGGTGAGGGTAATGAAGTGTTGGACAGGGTGTTTTGAGTCTGCCGGAATCAACTGCCATGCCCTGCCTCCAGAGAAGAGAGGGGTCCTGCTGCCCCACCAAATATTTTTATCTTCTGCTCATCACTGTAAAAAGGAATAAAGGAATAAGTGCAAGGATGAACAAGGTGCTAGATTCCTGGTAGTTTCTGTGCTCCACTTATTGTCCAGATGGATGAAGCATTAGAAAAGGGCTACCAGATCTAACCTGCAAAAATCCAGATGACCAGTAGATGAAAACAAAGATACATAAAATGGTACTCTGCCATCACATTCAGCTGAAATAATGCAGCCCAGTTGGTTCGAATAATTCAAAGAGCTTGGAGGATGAAACAGGACACTTGCAATTGTCCTAAGTCATAATATGGCTTGTTTCTGGCATATTGCAATGTGTGAATCCAGTCATATGTGTAAACCAGGATTTATGCCTTTATGTGATATGTGAACCTAGCTATAATGAAAAATCATGGGTTAGGTGATGTGAACTAGACACTCAATAGGGAATATTAATGTATTATCTGCCATCAAGTCAATGTTGACTTTTAACATCCACATAGAATAGATAGATTTTCTCCATGGTTATCTGTCCCCAACTTCAGAACTTCCAACAGTGCATCCATCACTGACATCTCTCCACTTTGCCACTGTCTATCTTTTTCTCTTTCCTCCTGTACTACACAGTACGAAATGAAGCTCCCTTATAGGCATGAAGGACATGGCTTCACTGCCCATGCAAAACAATCTCATTGTGCTTTCTCTTGCATGATGTTTTAACCAAACCTTGCTATTGTTCTTCTGACAATGTATAAAAATGCCTTCACTGATATATGTTGTAGTGTAAAACATTTTGAACCTCTAATTAAAGAACTGAGTTTCTACTGATTCTTGTGATATGGAACACATATTTGAAGATGAGATTATTTTTATTTCAAATATAGGAGAAAAAATGACAAGAGTTTAAGATATTTTTTTTATGTTTTCTGTACACCGCCCTGAGTCCTTCGGGAGAAGGGCAGTATATAAATCTAAATAAATAAATAAATAAATAAAATATTGTATGGCAATGTTCTTCATTCCTATTTCAGGTCCAATTGACCTGCCTAGCAGTTTGATAACATACAGTAATTTATATGAGGAGTTAAGTAATTTGTGAAGAGAAATTTTATTCTAACCATTTCACTACTAGTTGACATACAAGTACTCATAGCATCATCAAGCAATTGGTAAAAAGCTACAAAATTAGTTATTGATATAATTTTGGCACAACAATATTTAGATGACTTTAGAAGGTACAACAAATTTCCAGTTGGGAAATGAACATTGTGCCTTCTTAGAAATATAGTAAAAGATATTAAGATGTTAAATTTTAAGATTAATGTTTTCCTATTTATTCTTACTCTTTGTTTTGCTTATTCATAAGCAATTATGTAATGTTTCACGAGGAACCATAGCTTTTCCAATTTCCCTCACTATTATTTCCCCTTCCTCTTCAATATCCTTTGAAGAACATAGAAATGCTTTGTTGTTGTTGTTTTCTCTATAATGTTTTACAACTTACAAAAAATGGATTCATTAATCATGCTAAGTGATTGTTTGGCTTGTTTATTATTAGTAGAGATGTTAATGAACTCAGCCGTGTAGCGCCAAAGTTAAGAAGGAGGATGAAAGTATCAAAACTAGAAAGAAAGAAGTGGAAGGAAGGAGGGAAGAAAGGAAGGTTGGTTGGTTTGTTGGTTTGCTGATGCAGTCCTTATCATGGTTAAAGAAAGCTATCACATCAACTTGCATTTGCACCCACATATGTAATCCACAGTCCAGACATATTGTAGCAACTGTGCAGCAGCAGAATTTTAAAAGGACAGGATTTTTTGGATGATTCTGAATCATGCATGCCCTTTGGTCATTTCCCTCATTGTTTCAGGAGTATAAGATAATGGCACAGTCAAGGTCTATTTTGGGGACTTTTTTGTTTCTTTGTACAGGGAGAATTCTTTCAAAAAACACAAAAGATAGGTTCCAGATGAACTGAAAGAATGGCAGATTCTCATCAGCAGAGCTCTAAATAATTCAATCAGGTAAGAATTTCCACAAAAATGTTGTGGTCTGGTCAAAACCACCAAGGCCCAGCCAGCATGTAAGGCAATACCTTAGTCAGCAGACCAGAAAGGGTAAAGGGGGAAAAAAACTTTACCCAGGACCTTCTTACTAGTAGTTCAAATTCCTCGTTCTAAGTGTTCTTTAGAATAAGGCCTTAGGACAAGCTCTCTGGATCAGATGCCTTCTGAATCTGCTTTTTGCAAGATATCAGAATAGTTGAGCAGCCATTTTTGTGGCTCTGTAGGGCCAGTGATCCTCAGATCAAGACATTCTGGTAGCCAGCCAGTCTGGAGAGGCCCTATCATTAAACAAATTAGGCTAACATCAATAGGAATTCTTGGCAGGTTCCTTTGTTGTCATTGAGCCCTACAACACAAGTTAAACTTTCCCACGGAATGCATGGAGTAAGGTTTACTCTCAGGAAAATGAGGATAATCTAGCAATACAGCATTGTTTAAAATTAACCTTAAATATGGAAAAATACAAGAAAATGAAGTCTATAGATCAATTTTCTGCACTTTCATTTTAGCTCAGTTGTCCCATCTTCAGTTTGCCAGATGTCAATAAATTGTGTGTAGGAGCAAAATAACACATGCTATTATATTACTTCACAATATTGAGTTTCACTGAGGAGCGATTTCATTTCGCTGTCAGTCCAACTCCCACCACTTGAGATAAAATCTTCCTCCTTAACTAGTAAATGTTTGATCAGGATCCTTTCTATATCTAAAGCAGTATTTCTCGGCCTCAGCAATTTTAAGACATGTGGACTTCAACTTCCAGAATTTACTAGTCCATGCATATCGGCTGGAGAACTCAGGAGTTGAGGTCCACACATCTTAAAGTTGTTTAGGTTGAGAAACACTGACCTAAAAAATTAAATTTATACAAGAAATATAGATTCTGCTGCTAACGCGAATTTTGCAAAACTGTATATTTTGCTGAAAATGGAAGAACAATTCTAGGAAATCTGTGAATAGGGAACAAAATAAACAGTTGTTCCTTTTGCCCTTCTGTTTCCCATTGCTTAGTATTCAGAGATTTTTGCTAAATATGGAGGTTCTGTTTAACAAATAGAGACTGAAACCCTGCCTGTTGCATTAATTTATCCAGTCCTAAAGTATCAAAGGTGCTACAAACCACATATTGTGTCAGTGAGTTCCATAAGCAGCAAACTGCTCATTAATTTAACTGTGTGACCTTACAATCTAGAAGGAGAAATATTTAATTATTTTTATTTCAATTTAATGGACTTTTAAGCTCTTCCGTTTGCAAATGTTCTGTGGCATATGTTCCATTGATCATAAAATATAAAAATATAATATCAAAACATATTAGCAACATCCTATAACACACACTTCTAGAAACATGATCAATTTGGCTGACAAATTCTACTGTCCAAAGGAAAAAACATCACAACATTCTGCTCCCAAGGCCTGCTGGAAAACCAGATTTTAATTCCTTTCCTAAAAAAACGAATAGAGTAGGAACTTTCTGGGCAAATGCTGTTGTGTAAGGGGAGTCAGCAACTGACTGTGATCCTTGAAGATGGCCTTTCCTGGGTGAAGGAATATGGAGGGAGATGTGTGCATGTATGGATAGATTTATTTCATTAAATTTATTGTGACTGCCTATTTTAGTAGACCCTGGGCAATCCAAATACACAATTAAAACAGTTCCAAAGATAAAAAACATAAAATAGAACATGACAGCCTGGATTAAAAAAAATGATAATGATAAAAACATAACAGGATCCCCATTAATTATTGTATTATATTATATTAATCCCAGACCAGGGAACAAAATTAGGTTTTAAGGGCACCATCTGTATCTCTGCGGGATGCTGTTCAAGATGACAGCCACAGCAACAGGGGAGGTATCCTTCCTGAGTCCCATCAGATGGCAGGCAGGAAGAATCAATGGGAGATCAGTGGTCCTTAAGCTAACCAGACCCTAAGTCATGAAGAGCTTTATATAACAACCAGCCCCTGGAAGCCACATGGCAGTTTCACAATGACAAATAGGTTTAGCAAGAAATCCCTCTCCTTGCTTGCACTGCTGCATTTTGAACCAGCTGCAGCTTGTGGATGATCTTCAAGGGCAACCCCATGTAGAACGCATGGCAGTCAATAGTCCCAGAAGACCTAAGTAGACAAGCAAGCAGTATTGAGAACAGGCAGTCACACAAGTTGCGAGCTCTGAAGGACATTACAGGCGACAATCGGTCCACTGAATTTCAATCAAAAGGAAATTGGTAACCAGCGTTGCTCTCAAAGTACAGGCAGTCCTCGACTTACGACCACAGTTTTTAGCTCAAAATTTCTATTGTTAAGTGAGGCATTTGTTAAGTGAGTTTTTCCCCATTTTACGACTTTTCTTGCCACAGCTGTTAAGTGAACCACTGCAGTTGTTAAGTGAATAACCTGGTTGTTAAGTGAATCCGGCTTCCCCATTGACTTTGCTTTTTAGAAGGTCGCAAAAGGGGATCCCATGACCCCAGGACACAGCAAAGGTCACAAGCATGAACCAGTTGCCAAGCATCTGAATGTTGATCACATGATCATGGGAATGCTGCAAAGGACGTAACTATGAAAAATGGTCAAAGTCGCATTTTTCAGTGCCATTGTAACTTTGGACGGTCACTAAACGAACTGTTATAAGTTGAGGACTACCTGAAGTATTATATGAAAAAAATAGAGAAATTGAATATAAAAATATTTTAAGAAAAGTTGCTAGATTGCACAGTGGAGAAGGACACCTTTGTCCTAGTTCACAAACTAATTTTATTTGCTTAGCCTTTGTGTTGGGCGAATTTAGCAAGTTACAAGTTGTAAACAAAGGTTTGTTTTTTTTAGTAATTTCCAGCCAATTCAGATAATCATAGCTAAAATTAATAATAGAATCTATGAATAGAGTTGTTGGCTCTATGATTTCCTAGTCTTGCTTATCCATCTTTTTCTTATGTCTGTATATGGTTATTTAAGATGAAACTGTAACCAAATAGATACATCTAAGCAAAATTCCCATGTGGATATAAATGGTTACCTTTTTTCTCTCTGATCTTCCTAACCTTCCTGGCCGTCCTTTTATAAACGGTAAGATTTATTCCGTTACCCTTTCCATGCATTTTCAACACATTCTTGCTTTCTGTACTGCTCTAGAATCTTCTGATTACTCATTTCCTTGTGTTAACCATAAAAAGCATCAGCCATTTCCTGCCTGCCATGCTAAGGAATTTTGTTGAAGCCACAAAGCCTGGAGATCCGAAAGGCATGTCCATCCATGTGTATGTTTAATTTGGTCAGCTTCCCTCGAACAGAACTGAATTTTAGATGTAAAATTCCAGCGACTGCCTCCTTGCAAAAGAACATAGAACAGTCTTTGCAAAGGAACCAGTTCACCCTCACCAATGGTTAATTCCCCAGTTACAAGCAGTTGACCCATGATCTTAAGCATACTTCCACTAAAAGCTTCTTTCGGTTCAGTGGGACTCATTTCTGGGATAAGGTTATGTGAGCGCAGCCTAAATGTGATTAAAATTTCATGCAATTACTCTTTAGTCATTACTTCCACATTGCAACTCCCCAGCCTTTCCACAAAATAAATATGAAGGGCAGCTTGTCCTTCCCCAGTATGAATAGAAACTTCCCTTCAACCTATAATTTCTGTTCCAGTTGTTTCTTAAAATATTTCAAGTCTACTGAATTCTTGCTGCTTTTCTATTGAGATCTGTTGGAGAGGAAAGAAACAACAAACTGGGTAATGGTGTTCAGGAGAGGCTTGGACATCGCAACTTCTAAGTCTATGAGATCTACTGCTAAATAATTCAATATCTGGATTATTTATTCATGCAGGAGGGCTCAAATGTCCTCCTTTTCTTTCATCTCTTCTGCATGTCATGGAAAGTTCCTGACAAAATATTGTAAATGGGTCCAGAAGCTATTAAGAACATTGTAAAAGCCACCCTTTTTATTCTGGCCCATTTTCCAGCGTGAATGTCTTTTTATTTGAAAACATAGAACACATAAAAAGTTAAAACTGTCAAAAGAGTTTGTTGCTGTATTGGTTACCAGCATGCTAGTCATTTCTAAATGGGTTGCATCAATACATTAAATGAGATTAAATGAAGGATAAACAAATAATATCAGGGTTGCATTCCTCGCAGTCAGCGAGTGAGAGAGCTAAGAAGCTTGAAAAATCTATATGTTGTGTTCCATTTCTGATTAAACTCTGTTTTCTGTGAAAATCTGTCATTTAATTAGCTAACATTTCAACACTACTGTATACCCTTACAGTTTTGAATGGGAGAGGCAATTGGAAATCTAACAGCTTTAAAGAGATTTCTGAACGTTTGTTTTTGAAAAAAAAAATTCTTCCAATTTCAGTTGAGATGCATACAAGCATTTCCCCCCCAGTCTGTCATGTGGCATGTTGTGAGGGTTTATCTCTACCACACTTGATCATTAGTTTTTACATTTTGAACATCTTAACATATGTTAGTGCTTTCGTTGCTTTATATTTTTACCTTAAATTACATAGCATTTGACCTGTGATCTTAATCATTTTTAATGCTGTATTTCTCTTGGAAGATACATACCTTGACAGCCAATACAGAAATGTTTTGAGTAAATCCAATAAAACCTATTCCAACAGCATAAATAAAATGCGAAGAAATTATTTCCAATGTCTTGTGAGAGAAGAGTGAAGAGTATTGGCTTGCCTTCCTCTGCTATGCAGCTGTTTTAGAATTGTTCCGTTAAAAACATGGACATAGGAGCAGGCTAGATTCTTGATGATGGGGGAATCGGATAATGTTATTAATCATGTCATTCCTTATTTATGAAGCATTCAAAACACTTTTCTTCAAAGTATTAAGATGCTGCACATTATTCATTTATATGATATATACAGAGAGGCACCACCTGACTTTGTTCCATTGGATCAAGGCCATGCTCACAGCATTCCTTTGTCCTATTTCCCCTAACAACAGCCATCCTGTAGAATACGTTAGACTGTAAGACATTATTATTAGGTTTTGTGGACTCAATTCCTATAGGTATCAATATGTTTCATCAGCTGCATCTTATGAAGTAGTGCACTTCCCTCGTGAGCTGCCTTAGGATTTATGGATAGAATTAGAATAGAATAGAATAGAATAGAATAGAATAGAATTCTTTATTGGTCAAGTGTGATTGGACACACAAGGAATTTGTCTCCGGTACATAAGCTCTCAATGTACATGTACACATACAATGCACATATAAGCTGCATATGATAAATTATTATCATAATCATAAAACACATTCACCATGTCATAAAAACACATTCATCCTGTCATAACATATATTTTTGTGATAGGCTTATAACAGTGAGAATTCTAAATAGTAATTCTACAAGTCATACTATAATACTAAGTAAAACAACTACTATAGATTGTAGAATACAAACAAGTTAATTATCATGCAAGTAAGAGAATAGGTAATTGGTAATTGATAATTGGAAAGATGAGAAGGATAATAGTGATACATCCCTACTAGGTAGTTTAACAGTGATGTGTGTGGAACTTTCGTTAATAAAACTTCCACTTTTATTAATATGAAAGACACATATTTAATACATTTTTTTAAAAAATGTATTTAATGATAACAAAATTGTAAATGCTTATTTAATCATAACAAAATCTTTTTAAGGTTGCTTAATTGTAGCAAAGTTATTAAATTTAGTTTAATTATTACAAAGTAATTGAAGTTTATTTAAGTATTACACATTTTAGTGCGATATTTGTTCCTGCTTGAGAGAGAGAGAGAGACAGACAGGCAGAGACAGACACACAGAGAGAAAGAGAGACAGAGAGAGAGAGAGACAGACAAACAGACACGCACCCACAGGAACCATGCAACTATACAAAAAATGCAAATAATCTCCAGATTTTCCTGTGGACCATCAAAATTTTCTCATGGCCCACTGGTGGGACCCGATCCACAGGTTGATGACTACTGGCTTAAAGGACTGGGTTAATTTGTATTTATGTAAATATCTGGAGTGCATTACTGAATCAATTGGGAGTAGAGAAACGGCAAGGGTATTTTCTTCATTGACTTTTAGCATTAAATACCACTCTAAAGAAACAGCAGGACAAAACATGCCTTTCCAATAAATTCAAAGAGACTTTTCTGTCTGATTTTTTTCTCTCTACCCCCCTCCCACCTGGGAGACATCCCTTCATCTCTGCCTTCAAAGGTTGCTGAGACTTCATTTACAATAGCCTGAGGTTACGGTAGCAGAACATTTCTTTCCATTGTGCCTCCTTGAAGGTTTTATATATTTATTTCAAGAAGCAGCCCACCAAATCCCCCCAACGAGAGTCTATGGCTTGATCTCTCTTGGATGGAAACCAAGGTGGAGAAGGCTGAAAGATTTCTGAGCTGGAAAGAATTTAGTGTGTGAAAATCTGGGATCTGAAACAGAGCGACTGGGAAGGAAAATAAAACCTTGGCCCAAAAGATGAGAAAGGAACACCGCGAGCACCAGAAAGAAAACTCCAAGTTGGCTCATGATTTAAAGGTGAGAAGCGAAGTCCCCCCCACACAAGAGAAAACTTGTCAGTTACAAGGATAATGAATCCAACCTAGAAGATAAATGTCTCATCCTGAAGAAGCTGGCTGAAATTTTGATACAGGAGGCTGTATGTTCATGAAAGCTTTGTCTGTAATGATAACACAGCTGTTACTTCTCAAAAAAAAAAACCAAGCAAAATCCAAGCTATCTCGTCTTTAGCAAGCAATTTGTCTTCTTGACTCAATGCATTATCCTTTTAAGTGACATTTTTGGGGAGGAGGGAGCTGATCTGCAGGTCTTAAGTGATGTTTTTTTTTAAACTGAACTGAAGGAACATGCATGTACCCTGACAGATGAACACATATTCACATGAGAAGATATGGTGGTAGAAGTGGGTTGTGCTTTAGAGTAAGATGAGGTGAGGAGGAGGAGGAGGAGGAGGAGGAGGAAAAGAAGAAAAGGGAGAAGAAGGAGGAGGAGGAAGAGGAAGAGGAAGAGGAGGAGGAGGAGGACGAAGAAGAGAAAAAGAAAAGGAAGGAGAAGGAGAAAGAGCAGGAGGAGGAGGAAAAGAAGAAGAAGAAAAA
>JANHFO010003182.1:118220-132957 GCA_032468095.1 Pareas carinatus | reverse complement strand
TTTATTTGCCTGTAAGCCGCCCTGAGTCCTTCGGGAGAAGGGCGGGGTATAAATAAAATTATAATAATATAATAATAAAAATTTTGTTGAATTAACATTAGCTAAAAAGATTTTTTTAATTGGATTTTGAATAAATGTGCAATTAATTATTATAGTTTTGAATTTTACTGTTTTACTATCTTCCTTAGTAGGTTGTGTAAACCGCTATTCCAAATAATGCTATTTATAAGGGATGGGGGGCACTGGGGATGAGTTTGCAGCACCAGCGGGGCAGTGGACTGAAAAAGTTTGAGAACCACTGATATATACTATACTTGTGGATTTGGTTTTTCTTGACTAAATGCACAACCTTACTTTTTTCACCATTGAATGTCATTGAATGCTGTATGCTGACATTTAAATCTTTCACAGCAACTGTTTTTTGTTTTCACATTAGACTTATTGTCAACTTGATTTTTAAGATCTTAATCCCTGAAATGATAAATGTAATACATTTTTATTGCAATATTCTCCAGGAACATTATTATTATGGAAAAAATAAAAAAGACTTTACAAAAGAGTTAATTGGATTTTGAATAAATTTTAGATCTTGTGGCTTGATGTCATAATGCTACCTTCACCATTCAGCTTCTCTCCCATCCACACCCCCACCTCCTGCCGTGAACATTCTGGTTGTTTGTGATACTCTGAAGGCATATATTTGTGGTTTTATAATTGCATATTCTTCACGGAAAAAGGATAGCATCTGAACAAGGAAGCATGAAAAAAAATAAGGTACTTTTGAATACATAGTCAACACAATCTCAGAAAGATCTAATCAACTAAAAGTGATTATTAAATCAGATGAAAAAACCTGTATAATTACTGTTTATAAAATTCTATTAGCAAATTTATCTGATGAGCAAACCTCAATGGTTGAATGAATAAAAAAAAGCTCCCTATTTTGATTAAACAATGGGAAATTGTATTATTGTATGTATTGTATCAAACATTTCAGAAGTTCTTTGATTATGTTGCATTCAATAAAATAACGTTTTGAATTTACTGAATTCTATTTCATTCAAAAATAAAACAGCTTTAGTAAATTATGTTTTTGGAGATAGTGAGACAAGTGCATTTATACATATGTTTCGATATATGTAGGACACATTTATAGGACAATTATAGGACATGATTATATGTCCTATAATTGTTCGATTTGGAGTGGAAGTTGTTACATGTATTAATTCAACTTTGAGATAAGATTCAACATTTTCAGAGGTTATGTTCTTTTGAACTGTATTCCTTTCACATGACATCTGGACAAATAGTGGATTCTCATGTTTAGCTAAAAGACTGATTATTCTACATTGGAAAAATAAACATGGCTTCAGCTACTCAATGGCCTGTGGAATTGTTATTAGCAACTAATGATCAAATCACTTATAACATTAATGAGCTTTGAATAATTATAATGAAATGTGGCTACCATTCATTAAAATACGTATGCATAACATTTACATAGTTATATGTATCTGCAAACATATGCCATATATCTTACCTTTCTTTAAAAATTTGTGCATTAGTGGATTTTGTTTTTTTGTGCTGAATCAATCAAAGCACCCCAAAAAATGGAATTTAAAAAAGAGATAATCTAATCCAAAAGTGGATCTAACTTTTATGTCTGGTAAAGTGGAACTTTCTCCCTTTATGCACTTAATACCAGAATTCACTAAATCAGAGGAAATAATTTTTGAGGCAGTGAGAGGAAAAACCCATGAAAAATCTCCCTGTAAATCTTAATATTTCAATTTGATTACCTCAGATTAAAATTGTTATAAACAGATGGTAAAATCCCCATGTGCACAAGAGGCAAGATAAATATTATAAAAGTTAGGCATTACTTCAAGATTGATGTATGTCCTTAGAGAAATGCTTGTGTTAAAATCTTTTAAGGTATTTCAAGCAGATTAATAAATTGTCATGACAGTTTCTTTGGGAAGGATAATCCCCCCTAATTCTTTTTTGGGTCTAAATTAAAATTTTCAGATGACAAATGAGATTTTAACTTTCTTGACTTTCAGTTTAGTGATTGGGCATGATTGCAGTGTACCAATATCTCAGGGGTTGCCACAAAGAAGACGGAGTCAGGCAACCTAAAACTAAGGAGAAATTTCCTGACAGTTAGAACAATTAACCAGTGAAATGACTTGCCTCTAGAAGTTGTGAATGCTCTAACACTGGAAGTTTTTAAGAAGAGATTGGGCAACCATTTGACTGAAATGGTACAGGGTTTCCTGCCTGAGAAGGGGGTTGGTCCAAGGCCCCTTCCAACTCAGTTATTCTGTTATATGGTTTGACTTCTTTTTCATTATGGAATCTAAATAAAGCCAAAAACCATTACAGATACCATTGGGATCCTCTTATATCATGGCAGAGTTCTTTTTCTTCGTTGCGTCAACTTTCTACCTGCAAGAGTTTTGTATTACAGAATTGAAACACCTTCTATTAACATGTTCATGTTTAAAACTCTTAAAGAACATTAAGTATTATTACCATTTATTAAATGTATATGCCACCTGGCTCTGGGCAGTTACAAATGATTCAAAATATGAAAACGACGGTAAAAAACGAAATACAAAAAAAGGTAGAAATGGCAAAATAACCAGCTACTTACAATAGTTCATTTAGTGACCGTTCAATGTTACAATGGCACTGAAAAAAGTGACTTATGACCGTCATTCTGTGACAACCTTTGCAGCACCCCCAAGATCACATGATCCAAATTCAGATGCTTGGCAACTGGTTCATATTAATGACCATTGCTGTGTCCCAAGGTCATGTCAGCCCCTTTTGCGACCTTCTGACAGTCAAAGTCAATGGGAAAACCAGATTCGCTTAACAACCGCGTTACTTACTTATCAGCTGCAATGATTCACTTAACAAATGTGGCAAGAAACATTGTAAAATGGGGCAAAACTCATTTAACCACATAAATTTGGCACTCAATTGTGGTCATATGTCGATGATTATCTGTGGCTGGAAACAAAGGAAAACAACCTAGATTGCAAGAGACTTCAGCTATCCTTGCCAAAGGCCTAAGTGTAGGCCAGGAGACAATTGGTGACCAATTCCATCTTTAGTTCATCTCCTGGCCATGAAGTCCTGTAACCTCTGACAATTTTTAATAAAGTTCAAACCAGTCATCTACTGCCTCCTGGTGGTCAGGGTAAAAGAGAAAAATGACCTCTTCCCTTTTGAAAGGTGGTGATGGAAGTCCCTAACAGCATACTATACATATGTATCATACATGAGACATGGACTGTTTAAACCATTCTGATAGCTTCCATAGAATTAAAGCAAGTTACAGGAGTGGAGGTTTTAGTAATATTAGTTCTGTCATCTGGTTGTTTTATTATATGCTTCCAAGGTATGCCGTGAGAAAGAAATAATCTCTCTTTCTTTGTCCTTGTGAGCAGATACACGACTGGCAGAAAGTTATTCTAGAATTGCAAAATTAGGACTTTCTGTGAAATGTTCACATTTCAGTTGACTTGAGGGGTGTGTGGGTGGGTATGCATGTGGGTGGAGGGAAACAATTTAATAAGACAAACGAAAATGCTCAATTTGATCTGTTCCTATTTTTTTAAAAATCACTTAGAGCATGTACTGCATTCTTCAATACAGAGTCCTGCAAATGTATGCTGTTTGCATTGGCATCCCCTATTCATTTTTCATTTTCTTCACATACTCAGAATTTCAGAAATTAAGAACACTGTAGGCAATTTTGTAAGCTCCATTTCCCCAAGACAACAGATAGTCTTGAACCAGTCAAAGATACATAGGAAACAAGTTCAGGGTAAGAAGTATAAACCATAATTTATAAATTACCACGAGAAGAATGGTCTGGTTGACATTCTATCTATGAATATAATCTTTCCAAATAATGAGACAAATGCCAGAGAAAAACCCAAGTGCATGTTGAAAATGCATAATTATATTTTAAAAAATGCAATTTTATTCAGTTACCTTTTGGATTTCTGAAATGTTTCAGTTGAAGGCTAGGTTCATGTGTTCCAACGTGTATACTACTACTACCATGTACTACCATGCACACCACCAAAAGCATATCGCATAGATTTGTGTATTGAGCAAAACTCTGCCTCTCTAATTATTTCTACATTAGGAAGCTATTTTAGTTCTGAGAAATTATTATATTGTTTAGTCTGACTGATCATCTGGATCATTGCAAACAGTGGTCTTTCCTGTCCTCTGCAATCTTCATATTTTGCAGCATTAAAAAAGCAGGCGAATGACTATCAATTAATGTAAGTTTCTAAATCTAAAACCCTGCTGTAAACAAAAGAGGTGGTTAAATTGGCATGCTACAATGAGAATGGGAGGTCGCTTATAGTGTGATATGATACGACATGATATGAGAAAAAGAGGGCAAGGTGGCCATGCAAAGAATAGGCATATACACAAATGAATGCAGAACAATAACCAATACTAAAAAAGTGAAGAAGAACTGACTATAGGCATCAATCATCGAAATGGAATGCCTTTTACTGAAAATTAGAATTTTCCAGTGCATAAGACACTAGTTTGTGAATGCACAATATCCAATGGCAATCAGGCAAATCCATTTGCTTCCTGCAGAGCTGATTAAGACATAAGACATGCTTTAATGATTGTGATTGTTTATAAAAAGGTAAAGGTTTCCCCCGCACATACATGCTAGTTGTGTCCGACAAGGGGAGGTGCTCATCTCCGTTTCTAAGCCGAAGAGCCAGAGCTGTCCAAAGACGTCCCCGTGGTCATGTGACCAGCATGACTGAATGCCTAAGGTGCAGGGAGCGCTGTTACCTTCCCACCGAAGTGGTCCCTATTTTTCTACTTGCATTTTTACATGCTTTTGAACTGCTAGGTTGTCAGAAGCTGGGGCAAGTAACAGGAGCTCACTGTTATGTGGCACTAGGAATTCGAACTGCCAACCTTCCGATCAACAACCTATATACTTACAAATACACATACACATGCAAACATACAACAAGACACGATAGCAGTATCACAGCCTATGCTACAATATGCTTGCTAATTCAATTTTCTTGTCTAAAATTGAAAAATGACAATCTCAGAGACCGAATATCAAAAACACCAAAAAGTCCCCGGGCATCTTACAAACAAATTTATTGTGGCATCAGCTACTCTGGCCCACAGCTATCTTTCCTGTTTTTGAAAAGACCAAGATTATTGTCTGTTTATATTCTTCAAGTCAAATATTTATAGTCATTATCCTCTTCCACTTAAACTACTGTCTGGCTTATCCTCTTCAAACTAAATATTAGAAAGACAGTGTTATTGCTACATGAAAATGATAAATCACATAAGTGAAACAAAAGTCTAAAAATCAAAATCAGTTTATGATTCTGTCTAAATTGTTACTATGTCCCATTGCAAGCTGGGGTCACAGACTATATCAACATGAAAAATAAGTATAGTTGAGTTAATTCTGATTTAAGAGGGACAAAGTCTGATTGCTTTAATCTGCATAAAAACTAAAAATTTAATCTGCATAAAAACCATAAACTCTAATTTCCTCCTTTGATGATATTTTGAAAGGTGTCCTGGCTTTTGCCCAAGTCTTTGGCAAGGATGACTGAATCCCCTTTGGATTGGGTGAATATGTTCTTTTTTATTTCTGTATGGTTTTGCCATCTTTTACTCCTTTATTTTCATTAATTGTGGTAATCCCCCCTTTAATACTTTTTTACCTATGAACCATGCAGAGTTGTTCACAGAATTGGGAGTTGTGCGGAATATAAGTGAATAATAAATAAATCATCCCTCTGGCAAAAATCCATAATCATCCAAAATTGAAACCCATTTTTGCAGTATTGATGTTTATTTGTTCTCCCAATGCAGGCAAAATACATGTGGATTATCAAAAGGGTTATCCAAAGGTTGAACTCTTTTATAATTTAGGAAGTTGAATCTTATATATCCAGCCCTTTAACTGTAGTTATTAATCTCTGTTCCATGTGGAACATAAGTAAAAAGTCTAGAAAAAATGTGTGTCTGTGTTCACACACACATGCATGCATAGCAACTATGGAACCAGACATTTCATTAGCATTTTCCATCTTGGTAATCCTATTTGCAAGACAAAACAAATGATAGACATGATTAAAAAGTACAGAAAAAAATAGGCTGTGACACTAGCAATATTTGGGATGTGTGAAGAGTTAAGGACAGATATTCTTGTCTGATTAAGAAAATGCTGGGGGTTGTAAAGGTATGGTATCTGTATGGTGCTATAGTATTTCGAAATAAAATAACCAGGTGAATATTCCTTCTCTATGAATTTGTCACCTCAGGTTCTCCAGAGTTCAGCCTAGTTTATGAGTCCAAAACATATGCAAGTAGTCCTTGGCATACCAAACTTGAGTCCAAAATTTTTGTTGCTAAGTGAGACATTTGTCAAATGAGTTTTGCCCCATTTTATGACCCTTCTTGCCACAATTGTTATGTGAATCACTGCAGCTGCTAAGTCAGTAACATGGTTTTTAAGTGAGCCTGACTTCGTCATTGACTTTGCTTGTCAGGTTACAAAAGGTGATCACATGATCCCAGGACACTGCAAGTGACATACTTATCAGCCAGTTACCTAGCACCTTGATCACATGACCATGGGGGTGCTGCAATGGTCATAAAAAAAATCTTCATAAGTCGCTTTTTTCAGTGCCATTGTAACTTCAAATGGTCACGAAATGAACTCTTGTAAATCAAGGACTACCTGTATTCATATTTATTTATTATTAAATTAATAATATTAATTTATATTTTATTAAATATAAAAGCGTGAATCAAAATGAATGGAATATATGGGGTAGCAGGCATGGGTAGCACCTCCGGTGGGGCGGACATGGCACATCTTTTTTCTAGAGTGGTTTGTTCAGATACATAGTAAGTGAGTCAACCAGGAGATGATGTATAATCATCAAATATATATTTTTAATGGAAGATACATAGCCAGGAATGTTAAACAGCTGTCCAGATTGAACTTGCTTATCTTCCTTTAAGATTATATTACATTACTACCTAGTCCCTGAATAAGATTAATTATATTAAGAGAAAAGTAAGTCAAAAAGCATGTTTAATGAATTCATAGCTAATAGTGAAGTTGTAATGGAAAACTGAATATAATAGGCGATTTTCCTTCCTTGTGTTCAAGACAATGACATCTACTACAGATGTCAAAAAAGGTTAATGTTTGAAAGTAAGACAATGATGAAATCCAGTAAGGATCAAGGCATATTTATGACAACAAAAATCAGAATGGTTAAAACAATCATAATGTAACATACAACAAAGACAACTGAACACACAGAGTGAGAAAAAGAAGAGGGACATTTTTGAATTATGAACTGGGGACATTTACTGAGAGTTCCATGAACTGCAATTGCTCCTGAATGAAATAAAGACCGACAACACCATTTGGGTGGCAATTAGCAAGTAATTCACATACTCTAGCACATGATGGGAACAGATAATGATAGAAACAACTATTCTTGACAAATTTGAGGGAAATACTGTATAAGAAATGAAATGAAAACACGGTGGAAGCCATCCAACAAATTTGGGGACTTGTAAAAACTAATTGTTGTTGTCAAAGGAATGAAATGTCAGCCATGTAACCTAGCAGCCCCCAGAACTAAGCTCAATTTGATAGCACCCAAAAAACTACCGTATATACATTCCAAATAGGCAGAAGGGAAATGATAATAAAGAATGGCAGAATCCACAAAACTAGCTAGAGACCAGGGTCTGCCCATAGTTAAAAATAAAATCCTTCCTAACTCTTCTGAGTGTTTGAGGTAGTTCCATCTGTTCTGATCCCAAAGAATTAATGATGTCTTGCAGAGGCATAATGAACAGGAATGTGTGGTTAGAAGGCCACGCTACTTGCAAGTAAAGGAACACCAGCTAAGAGCTAACTGGTACCAGATGAGTATAGGAAGTTTGGCAATGAAATATAAGAGTACACACAATTCATTAGACAGGATTTTGGAAGTAATGTTTACAAATTACTCATCCTGTCAGGTCATGGACTAGATTCTTTCTATTCTGTTGCTTAAGGCATATTGAGTGGGATTGACCAGGTTCTTCCAGTCTCAGAGAGGTCTGTGTTCTTCTTCCCAAGTCTTTAGAAAAAGGAACTCTCTCCTTGATTTATCTTTTAAATGTTAAGCAGTTTTTTAAAAAAATATAGACTACATGTAGTCCTTCATTTACAACCAGTAACATAGTGACAGTTCAAAGTTACGATAGACCTACCTTGGAACCACCTACAACTCAATTTGAAGTGCCAATGGTCAGCCCATTATGTGACCAAAATCTGGGCTCTCAGCATCATGATCAAATTTATCACCCTTTGCAGCATCCTGCAGCCATGTGATCCATTTTACAATGTCTGTGCTGAAAACTAGTACTTCCAGTTTTCGGCAAAATCATACCCATAGCTTTTGCCTGGATTAACAACCATAGTTTCACCTAACAAGCATGGTGATTCACTTAATGACCATCACAAAAAAGTCATGAAATTAGGTCAGTAATGTGACTGATCTATTTTAGGACATCACAACTTATGACCATGGTGGGCAGACTCCATTACAGGGATAAATACCTGTATTTATCTTTGTTCCTTTATCAGCTTTGACTCCTGGTGATAGCCTGGACTATTCCCTGCAGTTTTCTTGCCAGTGTTAGTTTGCCAGTGCCTTCTTCCTAGGCTTGAGAATGGTTCCAGGTTACGCAGCTGGCTTCATGCCCAATGCACGACTAGAACTCACAATCTCCCAGTTTCTAGCTTGAAGTCTTAAACACATCAAACTAGCTACTTATACTAGAATATTTTTTCAAAAATTGCCAGTCTTGTTTTACCTAGCTATTTGTACCAATTTTATTGTTGCTGTTGTGCTTATTATTTCTTTTAAAGTTGTGTAAAACATTGAACAGTATTTCATGAAATGTAACAGAACTAATGAATCTCTCTCTTCCATAAAACACTATTGCAGCAGCATCCTATGGAGAGCTTCGAGAAGCTTCTTCAAAAGTTCTCCTGAGTCATCTCAATGCATATACATATATGCACGTATATGTTTGACTATTTTACTATAGAGAGTCCTCAACCTAAAATTGGGACCAGGACTACTGGTCCTAATTTTACAATATGGCCAATTTTACAATATTTTTTGCTACAGTTATTGGGCGAATCACACGGATGTTTAGCAAATCCTACATCCCCCACTGACTTTGCTTGTTGGCCCTTTGGAAGGCTGCAAATGGTTAGCACATGACCCTGGGATGCTGCAGCCATCGTAAATACATGCCACTTGCCATGGGCTCAAATTTTGATCACATGACTTGTGGGGACACTGCAATGCTCATAGAGAGGACCTGTTATAAGGCACTTTTTCAGTGCCATCATAACTTCAAACAGTTGTTAATTCACATGTTTGCAGGCCAAAGGCTACCTATATTTCAGTCCAAGTAGAAGTTTTTTTCCCCTTGCATACTTACAAGCAAATAATCTGAGAAAGGTTCTGAAGCAGCTATCCCAAGTCTCATAGTACAGTGGCCCCCAACCTTTTGGGCACCAGGGACCAGTTCCATGGAGAAAGGTTTTTCCACAGACTGGAGGGGGCATGGTTTTGTGTGCTGCCTGCATCCCACCAATGGGGCTTGGCTTGTTTCCGCAGACTGGTTGCTGGCATGCCACAGACGGAGGGTTGGAGTCTCTGTCATAGTAGACACAGTTGCCTCAATATTCAAAGAATGATGTTCTGGGTGCTTAGCAAAGCACAAACATTAGTATTTTCTGTTTTTGAATGTTCTTTGAATTTTTTAAAATTTAAAGCCAATGCAGAAGTTATTGAAACAAATATCAGAATGAACAGATGCTACTATTAATTTATTATATTCAAACTGAGATTGGCAGTACATAATACTGGCGCATCTACCATGTTGTAATGTTACTTTTTTTAAAGGCAGAGTTCTCACCAAGTCTACCTCTAAAGATTAATCCTGTTCAGGTACTAAACCTGAAGAGGAAACTGAAGCCTTCTCAATAATACAAAGACACTCAAGCTACCTCAGCCAACTTCTCCCTATAAGTCAGCTTCACTTTTTCTGTTCTCAGTTTATATTATGGAATAAGATTATCTGTTAGATCACAAGTAAAATTCACACATTTAGACAAATGTGTCAAACTGGACCTGGCAAGGACCAATTCTGAACATTAAGTGCTGTATACACAACCATAGCAAGCTCCTGTGTTTAAAAAACCATGTTTGTGATAAAGATGGTAAAAGCAAGTCTACCAACAATGACTGCCTAGTTCACCAGCTAGGAGATCTTATCTACAATCCTTTGCCAGAAGATTAAACAGAGAACTCATCCATAGCATTTAAACTCATCTTCTTAAAAATACCTGAATTTGTGAATTCAAACTATTTCCACCTTGCCCAGATAAATGATTTAACTTACTGGATGTCAGCCACTCAATCATTTTATAGAAAAACCAGCACTTCCATCTAGAACTAGTATTTTCTTTGTATTAAATGACTTAAACACTGAACTTTCTTTTACAATAAACACATTTAAAATTTATATTCTTGTATTATTTTATTGAATAGCTGGAAGATAAAAAATAGGTAAACATAGGCTGCATTATTGATTTTACACTATCGTTTCCTGAATTTGTTGTAGCTGTTACAGCTTTGCATAAAATGTATAACATCTGCTTTTAAACAATAATAGGATTTAAAGATTCATAAGAGAATATAGTAACCAAGAATGCAATTAAAGAAACAAAGAAGTGGCAATATAATATCTAGTATTATGTGAAAATAGGTAGCTATCATTAAGAATAAACTTTTCAAACTGTAGGGTGTGTTGTCCAATGCTGGGGATCATATTTATGTTCTCAAGGAAGCAATGCCGTAACATTTACGTAAGTAAATTCTGGGGAAAATATGTCAGGTCACTAGATACATCAACAATTAGAATGGTATGGGAACTACAGATTTGACCAAGAAAAAAAACGAGGAAACATGGGTGACTTTATTCCCCGACATTTGTGTAAAACCGAACTAGATTTTAGTTTAGTTTAGTTTATTCAAATTTATACCCCGCCCTTCTCCCGTAGGACTCAGGGCACCTAACAGGCCTAATAAAACATACAATGCACAACATAAAACACGATAAAAACAATCTTAAAAATATTACATTTACATATGGCCTACATAAAAAGATGGGCAGGATAATAAAATAATTTCCATCAGATTAAAATGATTAAAACGTTTAAAACCCAATATAAAACTCAAATAAAATTCGGAGGTCTAGAGCTAGGCTAAACCGGCCTGGTGGAATATATTTACCAACAAATACGGTGCTGAAGAGAAGCATATCCATTATTAATATAGCAATAATTTCATTGTCTGGCTTATGCATAACTAAAATGGAAATTTTAATTTCCAATATAGTAGAAAATTAGTTTTAGTGAAAATGCAACCTTTAAAGCTCACTTTCTGCATATTAAAAATGTTTACAATTTAATAATGATCTATAAAATATAAGAAATAATAACCAGAAAGATCCTAGAAGAAAGCGACAGTGAATTGTTTCCACATTATTGTTTAGAAACTAAATGGATTTATGGAGTCATCCAAAAGCAATGTAAAACAACAAATGTTATAGGGAAGGAAGACACAACTAGTTCTTGACTGACTGAAATATCTGTTACCAGGTACCCTAAACCAGTCACCTCCAACCTTTCGGGAACCAGGGACCGGTTCAATGGAAAAAGGTTTTTCCATGGATCGGAGGGGGCATGATTTTGCATGCTGCTTGCATTCTGTGAATGGGGCTTGGCTTGTTTCCATGGACCAGTTGCTGGCATGCTGCAGCTCGGTCCACGAACTGGGGGTTGAGGACCTGCAGTCTTGAGGAAGAGGATGCAGACCAAAATATTTTGAGAAGAACAGGCAGAGCTGGGAGATGGGGTTAAGTGTGTCATCAGCTTAGAGTCCTGATACTGCCACAAAGGGTCCAAGTCCAACTCTTCCTGAATTCTATTGATCCTTATCTGGCAACAATTTAGTATTGAACTTCAGTTGAGTAGATTCTTATGTTTAGACTGGAATAAATCTGATATTAAATTTTATACGTTAATGGCTTTGACAATAAAACTTAAACCAGAAAATGTACAGATTGATGGGGATATCTCCTATTGCCCCATATCTCTTTATATGACGATATCTATAGTAACGTTTGTCAAAAACGATTCATTGATCATTCATTTCTCACTCACTTATGTCTGACTCATCGCTATATCTCAAAAACCATAAAAGCTACATTACTGAAAATTCATACATACCTTTGCTTCCCATCTACAAGCAAACTACAACATAAATTTCTCAAAAAAAGTATTTTTAAAGGAGTTATTTAACATTTATTGAAAAGGGGAGGAGCCAACCTCCGCTGGCCCAATCCGAGGAGGCAGTGGAAAGGGGCATCCAGAATCCAAACGTAATGACAGTTTCAGCGAGAGTCATGGCAGAGAGAGGAGCAGCAAGGTAGGTGAGTGAGGCCCGACTCTCCCTCTCCCCACTCTCCCTCTCCGCATAGTCTGTGCTGGCCTCCACGCTGCCGCTGGAGATCAGCCCGCGGGGCTCCAGGAGCCTTCTAATTAGGCCTGCAGCCCAATCTCCAGGCTTCTCAGAGCCTCGCAGGTGGCTAAAAATCAATACTCGGGGCTCAGGAAGTCTGGAGATAGGCCTGCGGGCCTGATTAGAAGCCTCCCTGAGCCCAGTGGATCGATTTTTGCCCACCCACGGGGCTCAGGGAGGCTTGGGGATCGGGCCGTGGGGCCTGATTAGAAGCCTCCCCAAGCCCCACGGATCGATTTCTGGCCACCCGCGGGGCTCCGAATGTTGGGGGGGATGACAAACAAGGCCTGCAAAGTGCTTTTGGAGGACTGTCCTTTCCGAGGCCTATCCTCTTCCACGGGGCATCTGCAGCTAATTATACCAAACCCATAGCAGAGCACGCGTACAAATAGCTAGTTACTAATAAAGTGACTGCAATTTACTTCTTTCTGGTGATATTGCATTAAATTTTAGTTGATATAAACCAGAAAGTCTTCTATCCTCAGCATGGAGGGCTGCTTCCTAATTCTTCTATTTTAAAAAGAAGGGCATTTTAGGGGATATTACTAACAATTCCCTCAAAGGTCTATTTTATAAACTGGAAAGGTAAAGCAAGAGAAAAAAATTATAGTCCTTAAAACTGAGCGGAAAAAGCAGCATATGAGAAAAATACCAACTGTGCAGAAACAATTTATTTCAAAATAAGTTCCTGATTGCACTGTTTTGTAATCCAGTTAGGGAGGAAATTAGGAAAATGGGCTATACATAACACACAGCTGAACAGACTTCACTTGTGATTGTATTTTGGACTAGTGTATAAAACTGTCCGCTTGGCAAACTAGGTTTTCTTTTATTTACCAGCTGCAGGTAGTAAGATATTTTTACATTCATGGCTCACATGCCTGTGTAATACACATACATATCCCTATATAATATCTCAACCAGACCTTTTCATCTTCAATTTGCAATATCAGACTCAACCAACACAGCAATGGAAACAGAACAGAGCAGATTTACCTTAAGTCATTTTACTCAACAGAAGTAAAATGCTTTAAGTCTACTTAAATGTTCCTGTTGTGATTGAGCATTGGATTTGTGAATCATTACCGAAAGAGAGACTTCAAAATTATTGCAGACATTGACTGTAGTCAGGAAATTAAAAGTAAGTAAGTAAGTAAGTAAATTTTTATTTATACCGCCCCTCTCCCAAAGGACTCGGGGGCGGCTTACAGGCAATTAAGAGCATGATACAAACATATAAACTAAAAACATAATAAAAATATTAAATAATGCCTGATTATAAAGGGAACAGTAAAATGATATCCAGATTAAAAAAATAAAAACCTATTTAAAATAATCTAACCCCAATTAGCATAGGAGGATCAGGGCGCGGCTATCCTAAGTCAGTCAGTTGAAACAAGTGGGTCTTCAGGGCGCGGCAGGTCAGGAATCGTTCGTATAGCAAGGGAGAGTTCGTTCCAGAGGGTGGGTGCCACCACAAAGAAGGCTCTCCCCCTGGGGGTCGCCAGCCAACAGTGCTTGACTGGTCGCACCCTGAGGAGGTCCACTCTGCGGGAGCGTACAGGACAGCGGGAGGTATCAGTGGGTAGAATGCAGTCCTGCAGGTAACTGGGCCCTATGCCATGGAGCACTTTAAAGGTGGTCACCAACATGCCATGGAGCACTTTAAAGGTGGTCACCAACACCTTGAAGTGCACCCAAAAGACCACAGGCAGCCAGTGCAGCTTACGCAGGAGTTGAGTTATGTGGGTACACCCACTGACTCCAAAAATCCCCCGCGCGGCTGCATTTTGAACTAGCTGGAGTCTCCGGTGCATTTCAAGGAGAGCCCCATGTAGAGAGGATTGCAATATCCAGACGGAAAGTGACGAGAGTGTGAGTGACTGTTCGTAAGGAGTCCCAATCAAGAAAGGGGTGCAACTGATGGATCAGGCGAACCTGATAGAAGGACCCCCTGGCGACGGCTGCCACATGATGTTCCATAGACAGCCGTGCATCCAGGAGGACCCCCAAGTTGCGCGCCCTTT
>JANHFO010003182.1:76611-91172 GCA_032468095.1 Pareas carinatus | reverse complement strand
TATACCAACACCCACTCCACCAACCAATCAAGAAACAACAATGCAGCCAACCAGCCCAGCACACCAAATCCCCCCACGAGTATTTAAAGAGAGAAGGCATCTCTGATCACAGTCTACTCACACTAGCATGAAGCCGAAAGCACCAGCCTGAAGATGGTGAGTGGGACCTTGCCAAAACATCGCCAAGATATTCTCAACCTTACACAGGAAAAGACCCGAACACACCCAGGCCTACATACCTGTACCTGTGAAAATCTCTGAAAACACATATATACATACATACACATACACACACTCTTTTCAATTCTCTCCTTGAATTTCTAGATTGCTGTTTCAGGTTCAGAACACTTATCTTGTTGACACCCTCTTCCATTTGGTGCACTGTAGTTTCAAGTTATTTCTTCATTCATCTTAGACTGTGGGTCCAAAATTTGGAATATTTCATATCTCAGTTTACCTTTGTGACATTTCCATAACCATACAAAACCTCAGTGGTCTTCAGCGTTATCTTTATACCTTTAGTTTTAGGCTATATACTTGAGCTTAAGTTAGAAT
This sequence comes from Pareas carinatus, assembly GCA_032468095.1. Lineage (NCBI taxonomy): Eukaryota > Metazoa > Chordata > Lepidosauria > Squamata > Pareidae > Pareas > Pareas carinatus. The sequence goes on along the minus strand of JANHFO010003182.1, from coordinate 90,617 downwards.
GGTCTGGTTGGGGGAGTATCTACCTTCTTTCTCTTTTACTTTCTCCTCTCCTCTTCTCTTCCTCAACTGTCTATTCTTTCCTTTCCTTTTTCTTCATTCCCTTTCTCACGGCGTCTTTTCCGTCTTTCATCATTCCCCATCCTCTTTCTCTCTACCGCTATTCTCTTATCTTCTCTCTTGTGCTTAATTTATTTATTAAAAAATTATAGTACAGTTTCCTTCTAGTGACCCTGATGAGCTTTGTATCAATTTCCAGTAATGCAGCTCAAGCCATGTTACTTTTAGTCATCTTTGTGATGAACTTCTTCGCAGTATTAATTCTTAAATCTTTGCAGAGGGTTATATCCCCCTGGCAAACTTTGTATTTTGAATGCATGAGATTTCCATTAACATTAACAAATTGGTTATTGTAGATGGTTGCTTGAGCTATTTGTCAGCTGCACTCTAAACTAAATCCTTTCATAGCAGCTTACTTAAATTTAAAACAAGGATTAAATCAATATGATGCCTTAAAAGCAGTGGAAAATTAGTTGTAAAGAAAGTCTGATTATAATTAGAAATTTCCTAAGGAGAGCCTCACAAGACTTACAATACTTAATGACTTGTAATGCCTCATTGAGAAATTTCATTAATAAATTTTAATTATTTTACCTTCTCTTAGAATTACTCCTTTGTTTATTCATTCGTTCATTCTCTTGGGGAAACATTGCAAATAAAGCAACCAAGAAACGAAAGAAAGTTAAATAAATGCACCTTTATATTTTTAAACAATGATAATCATTGGATACTTCTCCAGAAAGAAAAAAGGCACTTGGGTAAAAACAACTCATTTAACTAATTTTCCTGTAATTAATGAATAATAGTCAAGCAAAGTTACATCTTAAATCCATGCACCTGCATATTGCATAAACCTTTTCACCTTGAGAACAGACAAGATTTGACTTTAAACAGAAAGAGGCTATGGTGATCATGGCAATTTATCAAGTCAACTAGAGTTTACTTGAGAATATTTCTTCTAATCTAATCCAATTCCTACTTCTATCGGCATAAGTGGGCTGCTTCATATCTCTCTGCTATTAACCAAGTACCTCCCTGATCATTCATTCATTTGATTTCATCATTCATCAATTTCTTTTCCAGTGTATTGTCACAGTAGCATGAGAGTTAGGTTGATTGAGAGACTCAAAGGTGGTTTTCAAGAGGCAAATGGACTTTCTTGTCCAGTTGCCGCTTGAAAAAGCACATTTGGGACAATCATGACCTGCATGACTGAGAATCTCCATAGATGTAGATTGAGAGAGCTTGGATGGTCAAAATGGCCTGGTGAGCTTTGGTGGTTGAAGTTGAAGTGTTTCTGCCTAAACATAGTCCAATTCAAAACATACATTTAAGCAATATGATTGGAATCTCAAATAAATCATACACCCTTTAAGATTTCCTCCTTTTGGTAAAGCTTTTCCTCCAGAAATCTCAACTCTATAAAAGAACGTGGACAATTACTCTGGACAAAATCTGCTATGATTGAATTCCATGGATCACTAATCTTGCATTTTTAAGGCAGTTATCTTGTGTTTTTACTTGATCCCTTATTTGAGTGATAATATAGACATGTTTGCTTCTTCATGCAAGAAGTCGTTGAGTTAAATATTGTTCTTATCCAGCAAGATCCAAGTTGCTACTCTTTGTGTTAACAAAGTGGAAGAGGATTAGGAGGATCCATCTGATAAAAGAGCCATGATGGCAATCAAATGGTTTTTGTTGTGTGCAGCTGAGTGCTATGCTTATTATTCTTATAAATTCCCAGTTGCAGATTAAGAGGAGAGGAGAGAGTAGTCTCTGTGGTTAGAAATCTTAGTCTGTTAAATGAAACAAAATCTTAGCTGAAGGCTAGGTCTCAGTTGGAAACAAAATTTTATTTCAACTTTACAGGAATGAATGATGCACTTAATGGGTGACAGAAAATTTAACAGCCATATGCAGCAAGAATAAAAGGCAATTACATTCTGTGTAGAATATGCAATTTAGGTTTAAAAACTGGGCCTACTGAATTGGGAATACCGCAACAAAATTGATTAGAGGTACTATGGAATCTTCTGGCTAAAGGCAAAGTCTGTGACTTTATTAACTCAGACACTGCGTATGATATTTAAAATTCTAGTAGTGCAAAACTAAAATTGCAGACACACAGATTTTAGCAGGCAATAATGTAGAGTACAAATTGCATAATTACATCTTATTTCTGTTTGTAAGGCAAAACATTACTTGTTTAACCATGCTGATCGTTGCACATTACTGAATTCAAACTAAGAGATTAAGTAATATGAACCCAAGTTCCTTAATGAATCTTGACTTAAAATTCCTGTTTTCAATTGTAATACATGGTTAATATTATAAATGGCAATTTATGCTTGCAAAAAGATATGTCACGTTGCTGTCATGTCATGCACTTACATTTTTATCAGTAAAACATACTTCTAAATGAACTCTGTATCCATTCTATTTTGAAAGTAATTGCTTTCTTTTCCATTCAATCTTGTTTGTTTGTTTAGTATTGCTTTGGAATTATGATAAATTACTTATAAATAATCTACAATTAATCTGTTCTGCTCCTGTGAGGAGGAATAGCTCACATTATTGTTTTAATTTCACCATTTTTCTTTGACATTATAATAGAGGGGATTTTTTTAAGGAAAAGTAATAAATAAAAAGTAACCTATTAAATCAATTTACTTCCAACTCCTCTCGTTTGTAATTAATTAAATGCAGTGTTTCAAGAGTTTTGAAAAACAAAGAACAATTGACAGTTGAAGCTGAAAAAAGGAAGATTCTAATTAATGTTGTAGGGGTTCTTAATGAACCAGATGGATTTCTGGGTGAATATATCCTGATCCTGTAAAGTATGAGAAGTTGGATACTATAGAATACACAGAACTCTTCTAATGAAGAGAAAGTTCTCCTGCCAAAAGTACCTCATGGTTGCCATGCTAGCAACCTCTAGCAAACTTGCTAAAAATGGGTAGCTTGAGAGCTTCAAAGAATGATCATGGAAATATTCCAGATGGGAACGGGAAATTATTCATGCCTGAGCACTTAATCCTTTTTTTGGAGGGAGAAATGGGAAAAAATATTTGCCACTGTCTATGGTGCTGGTTAGGGTTAGGGTTAATTGATTCCAAGCAATTAGAGAATAACAGCGCTACAAATTTCCACACTTGACTATTAATGGGAATACTGTGCCTATGATAGGGGTGCAAGAGGTTTGGCCTAGAGTCTATTATTGGACTCGTTTTTTGGAGCTTGGGTTGAGGGCAGTTTTCCTCCAAATGTTTGAAGAGCTTCTCCATTTAGCAGGATCAGCTGTGGCCTGATCCTATCTCCTGGAGGTCCTCTTCTTTTCCATTGCCTCTATGGGGCAACTTTGGACCTCTGGGGGACCCCTAGACTGGAGGTCGATCTCTCAGCCTGCTTTCACCATGACATTGAACCGGAAAACCATGGTCCATATAGGTTTCTGAACTATGATTATCATAAGTCCTTGCAAGTGAGGGGTGCTGGGAGTTGTAGCTCACCAGTTTTGAGAGGGCCATAATCTTCCACTGAAACTAGATGATTGAAAAAAGGTGAAGAATATCAGAAGGAAGTCACATCATCGATTATAGAAAGCCCTTTGATTGTCTTGATTGAATTCATAGTTTCCTGGATTTATAGCCTGGTACTTTAACTGCTTCACCAAGCTATCTCTCAGATCATGATATATGTCTATATCTTTTTCTCTAAACAAACTATTTCTGAGAACAGAATTCCACCATTTTTTACAATTCTTAATATTTTCCTACAGAATTAGGAATAAAAAATTCAATAATTTGCCATACATTTTTTTCCTTCTCTGTTTCTTCTATACCATACAATGTAATATCCCTTAACTTGTCAATTTGGAAGCCATTTGACAATTGTTGCCCCAAACCTTTGAACTCAAATAATCCAAATGTTGAACGATTACTTTATTGCAAAATGTGCTCTTGGAATATGGAAAAACAGGGAATGCAAGCATAGCTGCAAGTGATTAAAATGGGGAGATGTATATGACAGTAGGTTGGTAGAAGAGAAGAAAAGGAATAAATATACATAGAACAGAAGAATCAGTATGATGCGCATTTGGTGGGTCTTAATAAAAGGGTATATATGGTCCCTACTTCTATTGTTTACCTTAAGAGATAAACATTTGTGGGGAAAGTGGGGAGAATATCCACTGATGAATCCTTGAAAAGAATCTCCTGCTTTTTACAGATGCTTTTGTTTCTGCATATATTCAAAGAACATCCATCCACTTCTCTTACAGATTGATTTAATTCTCCACTGATTTTGCTGAAGGTGTGGTGGAGAATAACATGCCTACCAATTGCACTAAACTCCTTTAACATTCCACAGACCTCAGAGAAATGGTGCCTATTCCCTGATCACATATCAAAGAGGTTGTGGGCCTGATCCTAATTGTGTGGTTAATTAAATAATAATAGCCTGGACTATGATACCTGAGTCGATACCATAAAACAGATTTCAGATTTATAATCAGAGCAATATGTGATCTAGGGATGATGTAATTCTAGTGTGACCAAGATGTTTCTGTTAGATGAGATCCAAGACTTTCTATTGTCAAGACAAAAATGAAGTCTGAGCACACTGTAAGGCTTTCATGTTCATGAATGTTATTGATTTGCTTCAGGTCACACTGCTAATCATGACATATTTTTACAGTGAATAAATCAGCCCAGATTCAATTTGAGACTAAAAGGCAACAAGATTCTGCTAGAACGAAGTTGAATTTTAGTTCAATGTACACTTTGTCCATAGGCTGCAAAAAGAGGCATCAAAATATCTACAGATGCCTTGCTGTATAACAAAATGGAAGGAAAATAATAGGGACAGTAAACTTCAGGGAATAAAATTTGAGACAGATAGCTCCAAGATTTCTCACTCGCCATCTTCAGGCTGGTGCTTTTGGCTTCTTGCTAGTGTGAGTAAAGTGTGTTTGGAGTTGCCTTTTATCTGTAAATGCTGGTGAGAAAGTTTGGTGTGCTGGGCTGATTGGCTGAGTTGTTATTTCTACATTGGTTGCTGGAGTTAATGTTGGTGTAATGGGCTGTTGTGTTGTAATTTCCTGGGTCTTTTGTGTAGTGATTGCTTTTCCAAGTCTCCTGTGTTTTAAGGACTTGGGTAATGGGCTGTTTGAAGGTGACCTTGTGAGTTCTTTTGATGTGGAGACTTGAGTCTTGTAGTGTGATCTCCTGGGTTGTTTGTTGTGTTGTAACTTTTTGAGTTCTAGAAGTGTGATTTTCTGAGTTTTGTGATGTAATGTCCTGATAAATATGTGTGTGTGTGTGTGTGTTTTCATAGATTTTCACGGGTACCGATATGTAGGTCTAGATTTGTTAAAATCTTTAAAAGATTTAAAATCTTCAAGGGTAATGTTGCAATGGAAGTATTTATAGACTGAAGAACTGAGGTGACTTATTTCATTTTATTAGCATGTGAAAAGCTAAATATAGTATTTGAAGGTGCATCTATTGTTGTTTTAAGTTTGCTTGAGGGTATACTTTAGATTAAGGTGTGCTGCAACTATAAATAAATAAACAAGCGAGCAAACAAACCAACAAACCTTACCCATGTGATCATTAAGCGAACACCATGTTCAGTACATAAATGAGTCGTTCACTAAAGGCCAGTTTTTCTGAAAGCCCTAAGTACAGCCCTAAGTACAACTATGTGGCTACAAAGGGGAAGAAGGATGGATGTTAGCACTTTGAATAGGAATAGCATTTAGACTTATCTACCACTTCATAGTGCTATACAGATCTCTCTAAGAAGTTTACAGAGTCAGCATATTGCCCCCAACAATCTGGGACCTCATTTTACTACCCCTGGAAGGATGGAAGGCTGAGTCAACCTTGAGTCAGTCAGAATCGAACTCCTAGCAGTGAGCAATGAGTTAGTCTGCAATACTGCATTCTAACCACAGTTCTTACAATTCCAGTAGCTTTGGGGAGGATCCATTATAACTTTGAATGGTTGCTAAGCACTTATTTGTACACCAAGGTTTGCCTGTAGGTATTGAGGTACTGGGCTAGAAATCAGGAGTCTGGCAGTTCTATTCCTCCCTTGGGTGTGAAAGCCAGCTGAATGATTTTCAGCCAGTCACTTTCTCTCAGCTCATCCCACATCAGTGGTTTGTTGGTATGAGGGGAAATGGGAGGTGGGAGTGCTAGGTAGGTTTACTGTCTTAGACAGAAAAGGCAGAATAAAAATCTTATAATAGTAAACATCTTTTTTTGCAAAAATAACAATGAAATCAAGAAACACAGAATAACTGAAGCAGTTTAAGAAAACTTCATTTTAGAGCAAAGAATTCAAGTGACTTTGCTAGGCTTATCCATAGGTGGTAATTATTAACAAAGATGTTAGAAAATATTACACTTCCTGTCCCACTAACATCACTGAAAAATGCTACTACTAAAATGCTTCTATTAATTTCCATAGGACAGAAAAACAGTCACTTTCTCTCACTATAAGTTAATTGAGACCAAAGAGAATGTAACTGTACAGAAAGCCCACAGGCCATGCATGCTGGTTAGATCTCTACTCTATTTCCTCTATGATCTTGTCAGAGAGAGTGGCATGAACACTTGATAAGCTTTCATATCAAAAACTCTTGAGTATGTTGAAAACATCTCCATTCTAGTGTTTGCCTTCATTTGGGGATCAATTCCAGATCTAACCGTTCCCAAAACATGAGTGTCCCTCAGATTCACAGCCCATGAATTCTGATTCTGTTCCAGGAGACCTGAAAAATCAACAAAGTTGATGTGTTTCCTTTGAACTTCTGCATTTCAATCAGATTATTTCTCCATTATCTCCTTGTTTCTATGCTCAAAATGGCTATTGATCTCTCCTCACCCCAAAGAGATTCAGCATGCTCTTTTCAGGGCTTGTATCTTCTTGAATTCAAGCTGTCTCTTCCCAGATATCAGCCCTCAGGGTTGCAGCTGTTAGGAAAAGTGCCCGGCTGCAAAATTGCCAACATACTTTCCTTTCCCAACTCAGTAAGGTCATCAATTGCAGCATCAGGATGGTGACAAGTAACTAGGAAGCCTTTGGAAGATTTCAAAGTGTTTCTTTAAATGTTTTACCCAAGTGTCTCATAACATTTTTTTAACACAACCAGGACACAAGTGGAGACTAGGCTAAATGGGATATGGAAATGACTTTGCGGAATGGGATAAGAGATGCTGCCTTAACAATCCTGGAAATAAACTTAGAAAAAATCGGTCCTACCAGTTAAAAGTGGCAGTGGGCAGTTTTGTACTTTCAACTTGCAAGATTAAGGTCAGCTCTCCCAGGTAAACCAGGCAGCAAACACAACTAGATGAGCTAAATCTATTTTATTATAAGGCTATGCTAACGGAATTCTGCAAGTCTCAAAATATAAAACTGGCCACTGCCACTGTTAACTGCTTGATTCATTAGGACATGTCCTTCTAAAAGTTCTTTCTCTGACCATATAGCCACTGGGGACTCCTGCCTCTCTTGGCTGATTGTTTCCTAGACAGCATCTCTTCCCCCTTCCCCCCCCCAAGATTATTTCTACATTCCATTACACAAATACATCTACTGAAAAATGTAACGTGGGAGACGGCAGCATGGAAATACTGAAAAACCAATCAATTTTGTTTCTGAATCAAACGGGGTAGGGTCCTGTTGCAATTCAATTCAGCAGCCAAGTCATCCAAAAGAAGTTTGAATATCACTAAACCATTTGTAGCATTGAAGCCCGTGAAGCAAAAATATAACTACTCTATTTGGGCTGTCACTATCCAGATCATCTCCAGAGAGGCAGCAGAAATATACAGAAGATTTAACTAGATATGTTGGTTCTTGCTAAATGAACTATGCTTCTGACCAGGATTTATTGTTTGATTATCAGCACATACTGTACATGTGACTGATGCAATGCTGGCAAGATAAATCACCATGTTCACAGTGTTTATTAAGGTGGAGTGGTTAATTTCAACTTTTGTTAGTGCCAAGGAACAAAAAGATCAAGCCATATGCATAAATTACACTGAAATCCCAAAGCACAGGAGGATTTGCTGCCAAGAACAAGGTCTGTTAATTAAACATGTGATAAATGGATATTCTAATGCTAGCATACTTCTTGGCATGATGTACCATAATGTTATCATTTAATTAGCTGTCAATATGCTAAGTGTGTTTTTATCCTCCACCTGAGGTGTAGATTGTTTGAGAGGGGAAAGCTAAAGGAAAATGCAATTGACTAGATTAAATTTAACACTGACTTGAAAGCATTAACTAATGAGCAACACCCTCACCACCACATAACTTTCTTTTCCTCTTCTTGAATATACTCTGTGAAGAAATTCTCCCACTTCAATCCATTCAGACAGAGATAGCAATGCTGTTTCCCAAAGATGTCAAGACCGTAGTTGCTAGGAATTGCGAGAACATTTAGGAAGGGTCAGCTGATGGCAGTGCCTACTGGTGAATAGTTGAATCATAATTAGATAACCTTGGATTTTAGGATGCTCAGATCTGCCCTTAATTGATTGTATAGAAAGGTTTGGATCCATACAACTTGGACAGGAGTGTTTTCTAGTGGCTGGCTAAGTAAGAGTCATTAAAAGCTTTAATTGCATAAATTTCAAGAGAGTTTATAAGAGGGGTCAAAATAATCCTTGAACATCAGGATGTGGGAACAGAACTAATTAATGGCAATAACTTCTTAACGCTGCTTCTCTTTCCAGTTGTTAAAACACAGGAAATGCATTTAGAGCTCCTGTACAACTATCTGGAAGTTTTAGCAGCCCTTTCTAAAACATACAGAAATGATACTGGATAACCCTCTGGCAAAGCATGGCAAAGCTTTAACAAAGGAGAAATCACATGGTTTGGTTACAGTATGTTCAGATCACAAAAAGCTAAATACGGTAAAGTTTATATTGAAGAAGAGGATGTGCATAAATAGCTATCCTCACAATCTCTCCCCAGTCTGTCACACAGCAAAGCAGAAGGATTGTGGAGAAGATTTAGGGGACTGGGTGCTTGGGGCAGGCCACTGCCAGGTCATTAGTTTCCCACTCAGGCTCTTTGTGACCAGAGATTTGAACAAAAGGGGATCTGTGCAGTTAAACAGGTGGGGCAAAGAATGTCTCCCACCCCATACACTACTGCTGAATACTCAGTGGTATGCAAAATCACTACAAGGTCATCGGGTTTTCAGCCTTACGCTGAATTCAATTCTTCAGCCGATTAGCCCAGAAAGTTATTTGTGAGTAATAGTTTATCCCTAGCATCACAAGCAGAGATCTAATGGACTTTTGTGAAGATATTTAAACTGAAAACACAAGAAAATATGCCCAGGACATTGAACAAATATGGCATAGGGATGCATTGTAGTTCTTCCAATGAAAATACACTGTTCCACTGAGTATTCTGTCAAAGTCTTATTGAGGGAATGATGTACGTGACTTCTCTGGCAAAGGCTCTTACTTGTCTTCCATAAGGAAAAAGAATCTTGGTGTCTTAACCAATTTCTTGATCAAGTTTTAAGTATATTAGTAATGCAATTATTTTAAGGAATAGGAAGATTTAAAAGATTAGAATTAATAGTATTAGGTCAATTGGACACAGCAGCCTAAGCTGCTTTCCTCTTGTGCTGTTCTTAGTGGTTCCTGAAGCCAACTTCAAAAATTCCAATCTGGATTCCGCAGTTTTGGCATTAGAAGGATATGGGTTGATGCTCAGTCTGGACTGTTAGACTCTGGCCACTGCAAGCCCTGAGTGGTTTTCCCCCAATTTCCTGCCTTTTCCACCTCTGCAAGATAGACCAGCTTTACTAGCTAGCTGATTCATGGACAAGTCAACCAGTCTTCTTTATTTGGGACTTGTTGCTTCCTCCTCTCCATTGTTTATTTTATTTATTTTAATTTTATTTATGTATTTAGTAAACAAGCATAAGTAGGAACATACCATATAAACATGTAGGTATAAGCATATGCATAATAATGAGTACGGATAAATGGGGACAGTAGGACAGGGACCGTAGGCACGCTAGTGTGCTTATGCACAGTCCCTTATAGACCTCTTAGGTATGGAGTGAGGTCCACGGTAGACAGTTTAAGGTTAAAGGTTTGGGGGTTTGGGGATGTAACAACAGTGTCAGGTAATAAGTTCCAGGCATTGACCACTCTGTTACTAAAGTCATATTTTCTGCAATCAAGTCTAAAACGGTTCACTTTGGGTTTGTATCTGTTGTTAGCCCTTGTGTTATTGTGGTTGAAACTGAAGTAGTCATTGATAGGTAGAACATTGTAACAGGCAATTTTGTGTACTAACCTTAAGTTAGACCTTAGACGGTGTAGCTCTAAGGTTTCTAGGTCCAGAATTTCAAGCCTGGTGGCATAAGGTATTCTATTGTGGGCTGAGGAATGGAGTACTCTTCTTGTAAAATACCTTTGGACTTGTTCAATTGTATTAATGCCTGTTAACCAATACAGGTTCCAGGTAGATGTGGTGTATGTGAGAATTGGTTTGGCGAAGATTTTATATGCCCTGGTTTGCAGTTCAATATTACCGGAAAAGAAGCTTCGCAAAATTAGGTTGACAACTCTTAATGTTTTTTTGCCAATGCTGTTACAGTGATCTCTGAGGCTTAGATCTTTTGAGATGAGTACTCCTAAGTCCTTCACAGAGTGAGGGTTGTCTTCGAGGTTGTATCCACCCAGTTTGTATTTAGTGTTCTGATTCTTTTTACCAATGTGAAAGACAGAGGATTTGTTGGTTGAGATGTGAAGTTGCAAATTGTTTGATAGAAGGAGTAGGTGTGAAATAATATTAATGAATATGATAATTATGAAACAAATGTGAATTGTATGTCCAGCTGGCTGATGTTGATGGAAGTATGCAAGCATGTTGTTTTTTGTTCATATATGAAAACAATAAAATCTATTTACAAAAAAAAGAATGTGTGAATCTGCACTTAATTAAGGACTAATGGAAATTCCATTTTTACTGAATATATTCTACAGACAAAATGGTCCAACTTCATTTCATACTCAAAAAATGCAATTGTTCCATAGTTTCTGAGATCAGTTCCAAAATATAGTGTTTGATGTATTGTACATATACACATCATTTACAATCAAAAGTATATCTTTGTTACTTATATAAAACTTTTATATCCAAATTTATAAGCTGACTCCAAAATCTTATACCTTGAAAGAAGATTTGAAGTGGGATTTGAAGTGAATGAGTTTAAACATTCTTTTAAAAACTATTTAAATAAACCATTGAAAGTTGATTATAAAAGTAGATCATGGCTGGCCTTACACTGTACCTCTTAGAATGATATTATATTAATCAATGTCTTTCTGAATTGTGTTGGAAGATTTGTAATCTAATTGGTGCCTGGCCGGTGTGCTATTCTTTTAATTACTCAATTTGGATGAATGTTATTCAAGAAATTGGAAAAAATCCAGAACAGCCTTCAATAATTATTTCTAGTGCCATTTCATTTTCTTGATTTTCATGTGCTCTTTACATTAATTTAGTTTTATCTGCCAAATTTGCAATAACAAAACACTTTCTTTTTATTATTTAATCTTTTTAGAATTATCATTGGCTAAAAAATCACAGCAGCAAAGACGTTCAAGAACTGCCTTAATTAAAGACTATTTTATCCATCTATGGTCTCCATTTGTAGCTATATCAACAAAGTAATTCTTAATAGATTACTTACATCTATACAAATCTCTTTTTGGAAAAGAACATTGACTATGAATAATACCCCTGAAACCTCTACCCTGCCACAATCAAACAACTCTCAGTCACTTACATTTTATAAAAAAACAAAAATTCAAACAACCATGGCTGGATTAAAATTAATCACAACAGTAATAGCATAAAATCAAAATCTGTCAAAAACAAATAAACAAAAAATCATCACTGAGATTAGAATAAAAAGAATGAAAAGGAAAAAGGATAAAATGTTGTATTAACTTGAGAAAAAGCCCTTGGAAATAATTCAGCTTTTAACATTTTCGTAAACACCATATATAACAGATGAAAGTGCTGCAATATATGATGATGTAACTTACTGTTAAGATCTCGACTCGCCAGACTTCCTGGAGCCGGCAGGATCGAAGCTCTCTTCGGTCTGCATGGGTTGGGCTGTACTAGAAAAAGAGCAGCTTATACTGATTGGCTGAGGCGCACTTGAAGTCCCAAGTTAAAAAGACAGCAGCAGAGTTTTGCAGCTGCTGGTAGTTAGTTGAGCATTTTACAGCAGTTAATAAAGTTCAGTTGTTCAATACTCTTCAGCGTTGTGCCTTGTTATTGTATCTACATGTTTCACCTGGCGACGAGGATGAAATTAAATTTATAAAGAACACAGACTGCTGATTGAGTAAAAAAGAGTAACTACAGCCCAGTGAGCAGTAAAGACTGACTCCAAAAAATTAGAAATACTGGCAAATTTGACATTGGTGCCATTCGATGTAACCAAAGAAAATTGAGATGCATTTATGGTCCAATTTGACTTTTTTATTGATGGTCAGGATTTATCGGACATATCGGAGAAGAGGAAAAAAGGAATCTTCCTGAGTAATTGTGACCAGGAAGTATTTGATATGGCACAAACACTTGCAGAAGCGGGTACGCTTAAGGAACTATCCTGGAAGGACGTGGAGAAGCTCTGAGAACATACTCTCCAACCCCCTCTAAATATGTCCGACGAAATGAATTCCGGCACCAGATGCAAAAGGAAGGCGAAACTTTTAGCCAGTACCTTGCAGTGCTCAGAAAAGCTGCAGCACAGTGCCAGTTCAAGAAGTTAGAGGAAGCACTGCTGGAGCAAATAATTTTTGGAATAAAACACATTAAATTACAGAGAAGACTGCTCACTATCAAAAAGGTTGAAATAGGTGTAGAGGAAGCTATAGCTACAGAATCCTTGACCATAGCAGCCGACTTTCTACAGCAAACTGCGGGAGCAGTAAAGACTGGTGCCATAGTCCATCTAGCAGAAACAACCACCTCAGATGAGGATGGCAGTGATTTTGACAGAGACGGAGGAGTATTCCAGGTAGCAAAGAAACAAGGGAACCCTGCCAGACCATGCAGAAACTGTGGGGGAAACCACCCCAGACCGGTGTGCCTTTTCAAGGACATTTTCTGCCATCGTTATGGTAAAAAGGGGTACCTCGTTAGAATCTGCAGAGCAGCATTTCCAGTAACCACAGCACAACAACAACAGCAGCAGGAGCCCTACGATAATCAAAAAACATTCCCGGCTAAGCAGACCAGAGGAAAGAGACAACCCGGTGGGCACCAATCTACCTGCAACAACCAAGAAACTTTTAAAATGCAATCAGGCGTGACCGGGAGAGAACAAAAAGGGAAAATCCAAATAGAAGTGAGGATTTTTGAGTCAAATTGTAAGATGGAAGTTGACTCCGGGTATAGGAAAATGATAATTTCCTGGTCTAGAATTAAGCAACTATGCCCCTACTTTAGCAAATCCAGTTTGAAACAACCAAATACAAATCTGAAGGACTACCAGGGAAACAAAATTCCCGTGTTAGGGGAAGCAAGGGTTCCTGTAGAATACAAAGGATTCAAAGGCAATCTGAAATTAACTGTTGTAGTGGGGCAGAGAGCCACGTTATTAGCACTGGACTGATTTGGTCATTAGGACTACAATTAACTGGAGTTAACCACAACGCAAGCCAGTGGAGCAACGACACCATAGAAGAATTCAAATATGTTTTTGATACATCAATAGGCAAGTACCAGGGCACCCCAATATCAATCAATTTAGACCCTAAAATAGCTCCCATTATTTATTTATTTTATTTGATAAGATTTGTATACTGCCCTTCTCCCCGAAGGGACCCAGGGCGGTGAACAGCCATATAAAACACATAAAAGGAAGTAAC
>JANHFO010003181.1:146442-161197 GCA_032468095.1 Pareas carinatus | reverse complement strand
TCCCCCTTTTAAATTCAGGCTAAATTTAATTTCTTTTAAACTGCTTTTAATGGTATTGTATGTTATTTGTATTTTAACATTGCCTGTAAGCCGCCCTAAGTCCCCTCGGGGAGAAGGGCGGGATATAAATATTATTAATAATAAATAATAATAATAATAATAATAAAAAGTCACCCAGTTTCTCTTTTCTAATTCTAATTGAGATTGGCTTGTATTTGAAAACAGGAAACACAAAGACCCAATTGGGGCCTACAAAAGCAAAGTAGGGCAATGCGTGCTTCAGATTGGTGGACAAAAAAAAAGAGCATTGGACTTTGTCCTCTGTTACCACACCATTTGCCAGCAACTTCTTCAAGCAGCTGCATTTTTTCCTCTTCCATTGTCCACAGTTGCAGCCTCAGTGCAATCCTAGGGAGAGATGCATCTGATTTACAGAGAGGGGCAGGTGCTCCTTTGTGCAACCTGCTCTGGAGCTCATTTTTCCAGCTGCAACACTGCACCTTTTGACCTACCTGCTCGCAGCTCAAGTTATGAAAGCCATCCTTAATTTTGGCAACAGTGATCCGCATAACCATGCTCACAAAACAAACAAAACCATCACAAGCAGAACTGTGGTTTACTGAAGTAGCCCAGATGCTTTGAATCACATAGAAATTGCCTGCACTTGAGTTCATCCAAGGCAATAACCCACGAACTAGCTAGGCATGTTTTAACCAGTTCTTCATTGCATCTTTTTCAGAAAGGAAATTGTGAAGCCCTGCCGCTCATTTTAAAAGTCAGATGCGTCAGGTGGTGAAACTGATAAGCTACTTTTTTTATGGGCTTGGGCACGGAATATTTGTAGAGGCAATCAGAATGAATCCAGGATGCCTCTTGTATAGAACTTGAGACATACACTTTATGTCATGATAGAAGCTGTGGATTCTGAATTTGGAACAGCATAATAGTAGAGGTAGACAATGATACAAATTGAGTAAGCAGCATGTTAAATGAAATCTGTCTTTGTGTCAAGCTGTAGATAGTAAAGAAGGTATGCAGTGGAGTACCGACTTGCACTGATGCCAGAGGTACAGATCTCTGCAGGGCGCTCTTGGTGCTATCTGGTTTATGAATGCTGTTGTTGTTTTCTCTGTTGCTAACTCTATGACAGACTGAGAGATTCTGAGAGATTCCACAAAGAAATTCACAAAAGCAAATGGCACTTTGGTCTTCAAGACATGTTACAGGTCTTCCTTTGAATGAATTAACACAGTGGTTCCCAAATAGGGCGGCACAGCCCCCTGGGGGGTGATGGGATGGCCTAGGGAGGCGCTAAGAGGCAAGTGGGGTGGCAGGGGGCACTAAGAGGCAGAGGGCGCTGCCCAGAAGGCACGGGTGCTCAAGCCTCGCTGTGTGTAAGGAGGGCAAGGCACAGCACGAAGGCTGTCTTTGGAGCGCTGTCCTCCCGCCGCGCTGCCCCTGCAGCCGCTAGTTCGGCAAAGCCTTTCGTGCTGTGCCTTATGCTCCTTACGTGCCAGGAGGCTTCTGCCCGCCCCTGCACCTTCTGGACAGCACCTGGCTCTTGCCTCTGATGGGGGGGGAGGGGGGAGCAGTGTGAGTGTGTGTGTGTGAGAGAGAGAAAGAGAGACTGGACAAGGGGGCGGAGGTCGCTGAGCAAGTGTGTGTGTGTGAAAGAGAGAGGGAGAGCGAGGCATTATCTGAGCAGCGAGAGGTAAGTGCCTCTCCACTTAAAGGGGTGTGCAGGGGGGCAGGTGGGGAGAGAACTGGCATCCCCCAGCCGGGAGACATGTAAGGGATGACAGTGATGCTTGCTAGAGCAGTGGTCACCAATCTTGGGCCGCGGCCCACTGGTGGCCACCAGAGAATCTGAGTGGGCCACTAGGGTTCGAGTTAATAATATTTGCAGACGTTGTGGTGTATCTGCCTGGCCTTCCATCCTGGAATGAACCCAACAGGTTTCCCAGGGACTGTGCAGACTGTTTAGACGCGGGGTGCTTTGCCAGGCATGTTCTGGGATGGAAGGGTGAGCGGGCGCACTCGCTGTGCAAGAGGAGCACAGATGAGTGTCACCGCTGCTGATTGGCTGTACCTGGGAGCGCCTGCTTGCTGGCCAGCCTGCATGCCGCACATCTCCTATTCCCAGTTCTCAGTGGCTGGGATGGCAAGAAGCTACTCTCCGCCCCCCCGCCCAAATCTGGCTGGGCAGCATGGGCTCGTGTAAATAATATTTGCAGACATTGCAGCGAGTGTGCCCGCCCGCCATTCCATCCCGGAACACGCCCGGCAGAGTACCCCGCATCTCAACAATCTGCACAGTTCCTGGGAAACCTGGCAGGTTCGTTCCAGGATGGAAGGCCGGGCAGATACGCCGCAAAGTCTACAAATATTATTAACCTGGCTCACCGATTCTCCGGTGGCCCAGATTCTCTCACACACACACAGACACTCACACTGCTGCCCCCTCCCCCCCGTCAGAGGCAAGAGTCAGGTGCTGTCCAGAAGGTGCAGGGATGGGCACAAGCCTCCTGGCACGTAAGGAGCATAAGGCACAGCACAAAAGGCTTTGCCGAACTAGCGGCTGCAGGGGCAGAGCGGTGGAAGGATAGCGCTCCAAAGCCAGCCTTCGTGCTGTGCCTTGCGCTCCTTACACACAGCAAGGCTTGAGCCCCCGTGCCTTCTGGGCAGCGCCCTCTACCTGTTAGCGTCCTCCTGGCCTCTTAGCACGCCCCCAGGCCATCCCACTGCCCCCCCAGAGGGCAGTACCGCTCACTTTGAGAATCACTGGAATAAACACATAGAAAAGCCTTCATGGGAAGAGCTTTCTTGTTCTGCTCTGGAGAAAAATGAGAAGACACAGAGAAACCTTCACTGGAAGAGGCGAGAAGAGGCAATCCTAGCAGCCTTCCAGCAAAACAGTCAAATATCCAGCTCGTTGAGGAAGTGCTGAGAAAACCATTCTAAAAAAAAAAGGAGACCAAACCAACTTGACACTACACAAGCTCAGCGGCATTGGAAAAGGTGCAAACAAGAGAGGGATTCTCTTGGAGATGCAACACATAAGGGGAAAGGTAGCTTCTCCTTGCCCCGTCCCCTCCCTGGTTGCAAGCTGGGCTGGGGCCCTTATTTGCAAACTTGGAGAGCTGCATGATAGAATGTGAGTCAGGTTGGGGTGCCAGGAGGGTGAGGGGACAAATGTGAGGAAGAAGAGCCGGTGGAAGAAGAGGTAACAGAAAAAGCAGGAGGAGGAAGAGGAGGAAGGACATGGAGCCCAGGAGTCGCAAGCCAGTTACAAGCGCAGCTAGCAAGGAACCTTTGCACTGGGCAAGACAGCTTCCCGCCCCAGCCCTGAACCCTGCAGGGTCACTGATGCTTGGAGGTGGAAGACATGCATTCGACTCACCTCCAGCTGCGTGGCCTGGTTCCTAACCTACCGCGGACTGGCACTGGTCTACCCACCAGGAATTGGGGACCCCTGCTGTAAGCAATAACAATAGCACCACTTAAGTGCTTTACAGAATCAGCATCTTGCCCCCAACAATCTGGGTCCTCATTTCCCCGACCTCAGAAGGATGGAAGGCTCAGTCAACCTTGTGCCAGTCAGGATCGAACTGCTGGCAGTCAGCAGAATTAGCCTGCAATACTGTGTTCTAACTACTGCAACACCACGGCTCATGGAAAAACAGAATTATAAAGAAAAGGTGTGACATATTGGTGCATTAATTTTTTTAGGATTTTTAGAACAGAATAAACCTAGATAATGCAGTATCAGGTACTGTCATTTTGATATACATGCGTGCACAAACACGCACAAGCTTAAATTCCATGAACTAAGAGGCAAACCTGAAGCTTTACATACTTCATGTAAACTTCTAAATAATGTATCTAGCAATGTAATTATTTATGCATAAATATAGATTGGCCTGAAAGACAAGATTTCAGTTAGCGAAATCAGAAATTCTCCCACTTACATGGAATAATATTTTCTAAGCCATAAAACTATAGATTAAAGTGTCGTGGAGAAAAGGTTACCTACAATCTGTTCTACCGATTCATGTTTTAAATTTCCCAATGTTCTTCCATAAATGTTGTTTTTGAAGTATTGCAGCTAGGAAGAAAAACATGTCTAGACCATGTTTGCGTGCTATATAAAATCTGCCTATTTCTAGAATGCACATTCTAAACACAGCAATCCTATGTGCTTCCATAGGATTTAAAATATTAAAAAATTTCTTAAAATGCTGTATTCTTAAAATATTTTCACATATCCGAGCCCTGGTGGCGTAGTGGTTAAATGCATTACAGCAGGCTACTTCTGCTGACTGCTAACTGTCATCACTTCAGCAGTTCAATTCCCACCGGCTCAAGGTTGACTCAGCCTTCCATCCTTCTGAGGTCGATAAAATGAGGACCCAAATTGTTGGGGGCAATATGCTGTGTAAACCGCTTGGAGAGGACTATAAAGCACTTTAAAGCAGTATATGAGTCTATCTAAGTGCTATTGCTATAGAGATTGTAAGCCGCTCTGAGTCTTCAGAGAAGGGCGGCATATAAATCTAACCAAATAAATAAATAAATAAAGCAAGCAAGTGATCTGGGCTATAAGAGATAGCAAGACCTATAATTTGTAGTCACAAAAATAACAATTCTATAGGAGTAGTCCCAATGTAGCTAGTTCTCATCATACCTTAAAGTGATTGAGGGACAAAATAAAGTATACAAAAAGAGGCTTTCTAGGACAATC
Organism: Pareas carinatus; assembly: GCA_032468095.1. Classification (NCBI taxonomy): domain Eukaryota; kingdom Metazoa; phylum Chordata; class Lepidosauria; order Squamata; family Pareidae; genus Pareas; species Pareas carinatus. Next base: position 156,456 of record JANHFO010003181.1, on the reverse strand, counting down.
CATATGGGATTCAAGATGTGTGTCTTAATCTCTGGCATGCCATCAGACATGCTCTTATTACTGTATGTCTTGAAATGATTAGTCACAGTATAACAGCATGTTCTCACAGGCTGCCTCTCTCTCTCACACACAAACACACACAAAACCTTGACACCAGATCAGTCCATTACTGCAAAAAGGTGAAAACATCCCCTTCTACCAAAAGAGAACAGCTCCTGATGCATTATAGTATAAAGGTAGGAGAATGGCATACAAGAATCTGAAGGTTGATTTTAGTACAAAGAGGGCTTGCATTTGATATATATCAATTGCTGGGATCCTTTCATAATAGGTTCATTATCTTTGCTACAATAAAGCTTATTTATCTGACCTATGTGTCCTTGAAAGTCTATTTCTTGCCTTGCCAGCCAAGAGAAATTTGACACAGTTCTGTTTAATAAATCTTCATCTGTCCATCCTATAAATGCTATGTAACTAATGTAAAGGACAAGTGGAAAATTAAACTCTTTTGGGAGTGCTGCTTCCACTAGTCTAGATTAAATTAGGGCTACCACAGACAGGATTAAGCAATAATCTGAAATAAATATGACTGAGTTTAACAGGAAGAAATGTCAAGGTCTGTATTTGGATAAGAAAAATGAAAAGAGAGAGAGCTGGCTTGGCAGCACTGCATGTGAAGAAGATAACTGGAGCTATTATGTCTTGAAATAATTCAGTTTAATTATATGTTTGCCTGATGGTTACTGTATTGATCTCCTGATTGGCTAGGATCTTCTTCTACTTGCATTTATATGCATTATTTTAATCTGTCAAGGAATTGTCAAGCCTTGAAATTGGGCAAATAAACAAAATAAATAATCGAATTCTGTGTATTCTACATTTGGGATGCAGCAGAAAGAGTTGTCTGTATCTCTTTTCTCCTATCCAGTGGTTGTCTGGATTTTTGCAGCCCAGATACTATAACTTCCTTGAAAAGTAGTGTGTCAGAAAGAATGAAAAACCGTACTTCAGCCCTCCTCCACATCTCTTCCGTTGGCCATTGCAAACTGGAACTTTATGCTTAGTGCTAAATTCCTTGGGGAGGAGATAGTTGAGGAAACTTCAATTTGACCTTCTCTGTCTAAGATTGTTAGTTGCTGATTGAAGAAATGTGCACTCTGTAGCTGCTTGTTGTCATTCTTAAATGAAGGGATGGTGATTTCAGTTGCTGATCAACGCCTTAAAATATAATGAACACAGTATTATCTGTTTTGCTATTACTCAGTTAGAAGAATGGAAATTTTATCTCGGACTACTCAGAAATGTGTTTCATAACTTAACAATATTAAGATACGTGGACTTAAATTCCCAGAATTTCCCAGTCAGTCATAGTGAACAATGTAATAGAGTTAAAAGCAACACAAGATCTAAGTAACTTTTATTTCAAACAAATTTTACTGTAAAAACTAGAAAGATGAAAATATATACTGTTGGAAACTATATACATTTAATAGAGTTTTATAAAGTACATGCAAATATTTCATCTGGCTTTTAAATCCTATGAATATTAGTAATCTAGTTTATAAAAATCTAAAAATGAACAAAATGTAATTATTTGTCAGGTGCAAGCAATCAGATCCACAAGAGTAACTTTCAAACTCATTGTTTTATTATATTCTGCCTATAATATAGGAATCTCCCCAGACTGCTTGCTTTCCCCTGAGAACAAATAGATAAGGTCCTTTGGAGGGGGTGAGCCCTAATCTCTTGTAGCTGTACTCAAGACTATTTCCTTGCTTGATTCTTCCTCCTTGCCTGGCTGGCAGTTTCTCAGAATAGTAACCAGTCACATTTTTTCTTGACCAACAGCTAGATATAATGGCAAATGTATTTTATATTCAACCTTCTCCCTACCCACTGACTGCAATCACCAACAGGACATAAGAAGAAATCAAAGGGTTAATTTTTCTTTTTTGATACTGATTTTAAAAATATAGAACAGAGCCCAGTATCTCATGAGAAATAAAGTTTTCCTTAGGATTCTTGCAGTGACATTAGACCTCTCCCTTTACTCCCCCTTCTAATGAATGGAGAATTGCCTCCATTCATTCCTGTGGAGAATAATAAAATGTACATTTTGGAATAGGACCAAGATAAGGATACTCCCTAAGCCATATACAACCATAAACTGAATATAGCTGACAGTTAAATTTCCTTGACTATGTCTAGACAGAAAACATGCTAACCTTACATTGTATTATATTTTGCTATGAATACAATTCACTCACTCTAGCTTATTGAGGGGGACATGAAAGAGACTCCACGAGTGTATCCAGGGCCTATCACTTGCTTTAATATGTTTTCAAAATGTTAACCACAATTCCCCATTATAGTGGTGGAAATGAGTGGGAAATCATGGGGGGTGGAATCTAGAAAGGTAGCTTAATGTATTGAGATTCTGACTTCATGCACTTAAATTTTTCCCCTTAAAAAACAAATAAACAGCCCCAAATGTAATACTTTGTGGGATAAGACATTTCTAAAAGAAATTCATAGATAGGAGAAAAGGAAGCTCTTAGCTATTCTACATTAGGTGGATCTGTTTGAGAAGCCTTCACACAGGGCCATTTTGTCACTCACCAGGCTGATTGAACAAGTCTAACTGGAAACGGAGAGAGAAATAGCAGGTGGGAGTATATGCTAATGATTTCCTAACTGCTGATTCTCTCCTACAGAGGTCAAGAACCCCATGTTCATCTTTAATGTGTAGTTCCACTCTCAACAACCCAATGCTAAAAGTTCTTTGCAAGTAAAAGTGTTTTCCTATTCATTTCAGTAGTATAACTAGAATGTTTCAAGAACCATCTGTCCATTTTTATAACCTGATCTACAACCCCAGTTAAGATAAAGCATTTGGGTTTAAGCCAATTTGACATAATTGGCTTCAATGGGACTGGAAAAAAAACCCAACTGGATTTTGAACTGAGCTACCAAGCAGTCAATTGAATCCTGTCATATCAAGTGTAATTTATTGGGATTTAATTTTCAATGAGCATATTATATTTGTAATTTTTCAAGTATTAATTTGAAATTATTGGATCACAACTGTGCCAAAACCATCACATTCTTGATGCTGTTGTATTTTTATTCCATACTTTTGAGCATATGCTGTATGGCTCATATGCCAAAAAATATGAGATTTCAGCTGATATTCAAAGAGCACATTTATATTTCCAGTGGAAAAAGCTACATTTTGATCAGTACATTATAAATTATGCAAATATTACCTACATGTGAGTAATTTTAATAAGATTGTGCAAGCAAGCCTGCAATGCCATACTAAACGAGTAAGAATGACACTAGATTCCCATTGCTATCTCTTTCACCTTCTAGTATCTATAAAGCATTTGCATATAGCAGAAAATACATCATAAAGATCAAGTATCTCCAGTGAAAATTAAATAAACCTTTGTCAAACTTGACAGAACCAATCACATACAAGAAACATGACAAGACAAGCAGTCTTCAGGTTAAAAAAAAAATTCCCTCCAATTTGCATGTTTTCAAAAATCTACATACATTATTTAAAAACAATGGACTGAAGCTACAAAATTTTAAAGATTTTTTTTTTAAAAAAACAGGTTAACAATTAAGTTGGAAGGACAAAAAGGGTAGAAATTCTCCCAGCACATTCACTCCTGCCTGATTTTTACTGAGCTCACACAAAGCCCTCTTAGATCATCTTAATCCACTGTGGCAAAGTGACTGAATATGTGATTCAGATTGTCTCAGAAAATTCAGTGCTACCAATCAGCTTTCTGACACTGCTCTTCTCTTCAACCTTCAGAACCAGTGACAGCCAAGACCAAAAAGCCAACACACAAAGGAGCTCTAAAATGGCAACCTCCCTTGCTGCTTAACCCTCAGTACAAAGATTCTTTTTGACACATCCAAATAACTTCCAAGCCCAATATTTTAGCGAAGCTGTTAACTTTAGTCAGTCTCTTGCACTCTTCTTGTCAGATATCAGGACCAGGGTGCTGGGCGTTTTATAGCAAAGGAGAGCTGCCTCACAATTATTTTCCCCAGACGTGCATAAATATTTAAAATGACAACTTGGCTTGATTTACAACACAACTTTATAGCAGATAATACCATCACTGCTTATGAATAATATCATGGGGTGCTGCTACAGACTGACAAGACTAATGTGACCACTAAATCAGGAGCTCAAATTACAAAGAAAATAGTCCTCAGTCATGAGGGCTGCACTGAAAAGTAAGAACTAAGATCAGAACATTAAAAACACTGATTGATCTAAAGATGATAAAATGAAAGGAAGATTATTGCAAGTGGAAAGGACAAAGTTTATAGTCAAAAGCCATTTCTCTGATTTATGAGCTCTTTTTGTTGTTTAAGTGTCTTCAGCAAAGTTGCTCCTACTTGCATCTTTTGATCCTACCAAATTTAGCAACCACACCATCAATGATACATCAATAAGAAACCTCTTCTACTACACAATCTTTGCATCTGCATTCTGGCCATTTCTGAAGACCATTGACAAACAAGAATTGTGGATGCTGTTAACACACACACACACACACACACACACAATTATGACCCTTCTCTATTTGACCTAATCATTTGAAGCTAAAGGCAAGGGGGGTGGGAAGTCTCAAATGCCTTCATTTCTCCATAGCCATATTCAAGAGGAGCTGAAAATAAGGAGCCGGATCGAGATTTTTCAATCTTGTACCTGGGACTTAAAAGGAATGATGTATAAACAATCACAAATTGCAAAAGTAACGATTAGTGCCATAAGAAAGATTAAACATTCTTCTGCCATTGTTCTCTCTCTGTTCTGATCCCTGAGCTGCATTCTTCTGTCTCCTTATTGAAATCAGTTATCTATTGCCACTCTCCGAATCTGAATAACGGCTTGCTGCTAGAACATGCCTGGCTTAAAACAATCAATAAACTCTCATTTTCTTTTAACAGTTTAATATTAATCTGGGGGATGGTGGGGAATGGTAAATGTGCCATTACTATTGCTCTGACCTCCATTCTGATGCTGGGGCTCTAAGCAAAAGGATGATGTGGAAGAAAATGAAGGCAGGACACAGCAGGAGATCTGAGATGATCTGTTAATGAAACTTCGGCGCTGCCCTCTGTTTTGATGAGTTCCCATGGTGATCAAATAGAATTATAAATAGGCTTTTGTAGTTGTGGTCAATTTTCTATCTATCGACATGATAAAACAAGACATGACACAATCATACACCATAAATCTCTTACTCTTCCCTGCTGCTGGGAATCAATGAATTATTGAACACAAATCCTTAAAAAGAGAGAGGGGGATGGGGGAGAAGGAGATATTTACTCGGAATAGAAACTTTCTGCAAAAGAAGAGGGGCAAAGGATACAGTTGAATAGAGAAAGATAGTGTGTATTTAGAGGCCATGTCTTCTTCAATTTGATTTATTTGAATAAAGTCTCAAACAATTGCAAGTAAGGGCAATGGCATTGTTTTAATATTTCAGCAGCAGGGAGAAACTGAAATACGTACTACTGAATTTAATGGGGGTGGTTGTTTATATTAGTCAAAATGTATAGCTACTAGATGCTTGCAATCATGGCATAGTACACTCCAACTGCCAACTTTTCCAATAAGTACACAAATATGTAACAAAAGCAAACAAGCCAAAGGAAAGGTGGCTGTATAGTATCCACCTGAAACTATCACAATGTGGCAACCTAGGAAGAAAATTTCCTCGTTAATTGTCTGCAGAAGAAACAGAGCAGGGCTTCTGGCTGGCAAACAACAATGCTGGGGTTTTCTAGCCAGTAAGGAGCTGCATGCTTACATGGCACTGAGATGACCTCTGCTCCATGAAGAACCAAACAATTATGCAAATGGTGGGACTCATTAATATCCACCCATGCAGGAGAGGCACTGATCAAACAATTAGTGCTGCTTCATTGCTGGCTGTATGGAGGCTTTTAAATAGTAATGGGCAAAAATGTTTTAAATCTGAACCTCTTCCAATTTTAAATGGCCCATTTTAAACTCGAAACAATTGTCCCAAGCTTAAACAGGCATGCTTTTCCTGAAACGGACAGCTTCAATGGTTTTTGAGGTTGGGAAGGAGCTATTTCCAAGCTCAAAAAAACCCCCAGAAAGAGTCTGTTTCAAATGCAAAACAGCTCTTTCAAAGTCAGAACAATGGTCTCAAACTCAAACTCTCAGGATTCTTATATCTGAAATGATTTGAAATCAAAACATTTTACATATCCCTACCTTTAAATATAGTAGATACTGGAGCTGAGCCTTTTTCATCATGGATACTGAGGTTTGTTAATACTGAGGCAATTTCTAATGAGGGTTACTGTTATACTGTTTTTGGTGGGTTTTTGCCAAACACAGTTCTTAGGGGTGACCTTTACTCCAGAAAAGACATTAAAATCATGCTGGGCTGAAATAGCAGAATTATGCTGAAATATCAACCCTTCTCCTTTTGAGTAGAATTTAGTAAGTTTGATGTCATATAGTTAATATCTCTGAAAAGCAGTTATATTATGCTGCCCAGCATCTTTGTTTCCCTTAATTGTTGCTTCACTATATACTAACAGATTGTCTTCCAGCAACCTTTACTGTTGCCTTTTTCTTGGGTTACTCAGATGAGTGATCCCACCCAAAGATCAGAGACTGAATAGGCAGTGAACGACCAATCCAATGTAACTGTATGATGAAATTACTGAATTACTGATTGCAGGTGTGGGAAAGTAAAAAAGACAATGTGAATGGGGAAAAAATCAGAACAGTGTTTTAAAATGAGTTTCAGCAGTACTATAGTTGATTGAATTATCTTGATATTAACAAGGACAATGCCATGAGTAGAAAAAAGTCTTACTTTCTAAGAGGAAAAATGCAGCTGATGGATTTTATTATTGAAGTGCAAGATTCTTATGTATTAGAATACTTTAAACAGCTTTCCAATAAGTTTGCACACTGATAACTATGCTACTATTTGAGGCCCAAAGTTGGACAGTGCCTTTTACTGGGACATCAGTTGTTTATGGACTGGATATGCTTTAAGGCATCCTTATTAAAACCTGAAGTCTCTTAGGAGCAATTATCCAATGCCCTGTAACCCTGTACTGGCCTCCTTTGCATTGATTACTCGATGATTTTAGTGATATGTTTCTCACCTGGTTCTGCTTCAGTACATTAATGATAATCATAACTAAGAAACTCTTTGATATTCAGATTCACATATCTAATTTAGCATCTGAGCATGTGAACTGGAGTTTTACAATTAAAATATATTTGTCATAGTAAGAAAACCTGCCACACATGATTTGAGTCCACTAAAATAGATTGGATATGAGCTGAGCCATTGTTATTTTGCAAAGGAGAAGTAATCAAATCACAATTGTGGTGATATTCTATGGTCTGTCAAAACTTGAATGTTAGCTTTATTCAAAATTAATAGTACCATATCAAACTTTTTTTTTATAGAGTGATCAGTTCAGCTAACCATGGGAATGTAGTGGACATAGCATATCTTGGCTTCAGCAGAACATTTAACAAAATCTCCTATAATAAAAAGTAGGCAAATGTGAGGTAGAGTATGTATTACATAGATACAGAGTTGATTGAACATTAATAGCCAATGAATGTATGTTGGTGTCAAAGAAGGAAGTGCTGAATGAGTTACATTCTAGTCATGTATTATTGAAAATATTGATAAATGACTTAGAGTTAGAAATTAACAATGTGATGCAACTGCAAAAAAACCAAACAAATTACTAAATCCAATCTTAGGCTGCATCAGTAGAACTGTGGTGTTAGATTGATTGAAGCAATTGTTCCTTTCTATTCTTACTGATTGGATTGCACCTAGAATATGCATCCAGTTCTTGACATTTTATTTAGTGAAGGACATTGTCAAATTGGAGTATGTTCAAAAGCGAGTAAATGGGATGATGATAGTTAAGTCTGCAATAAAGACTATGAGGAAGAGTTGGAGGTGTCAGATATATTTAGCTTGCAGAAGAGAAAACTATGGGGAGACATGATATCTGTCTTAAATACTGTATGATATGATAGCTGTCCTTAAGTATTAGAAGGGCTGCCATCTAGAAGATGAAGAATACTTTTTCAGAGTTAATGAAGACATTCACCAGACTTCTTCTCTTTCAAAGGTTTTTCAATTCAATTTGTTAATAATAAGAAAACCCATCTAAAATTACTTTAATATTCATCTAAAGATAAATAGGTAAGGTCTCCTATCATTTCCCCTCTTCTTTCTGTCACTAATTTATAACTGACTTCTTTTTAAAGTATTATCTTTAATTTACTGTCACAACTTTTAGAGAAAGTTCTCTACAATAAAAACTTTTGGGGTACATAAATGTCACTACAATCCAAACTTCTATACTTCTGTACTTCTACCGCCCACAAATGTAACTAACACAATGATGAAAAAGAATGTTTAAGTAAGTCTTCTAAATCAGAAAATGATCCAATTTTATGAACAGAAAACATAATTTAGTTCAGACAATATTACTAGTTTTTAACTTCAGAAATGAACCGCTTTAAGTAATCTCCCATTCAATTTTTAAAACCTTAGATTCTTACATTATTTTTCATAGACCTTAAATTTTGACCATTTAATGCAAAACTGGCAACGTCTTTATCCAAAGAAACGTTTTCCAAGAAGATGTATAGGTAGTCCTTTACTTACGACTGTTCAGGAACCATTTGAAATTATGAGAGTGCTGAGGGAAGGAACTTAGGACCAGTGCTCAAAATTACAGATGTTGCAGCACACCCATGGCCACATGATTGCAATCTGGGCTCTTAGCTCTTCATAAGTAATAAACAAAATTCAAAAGGCCATGAGAATAATCTAACCTCAGTCTAATCAGTCTAGCATCCTGCTTCACCCATGCTTGGTCCACAGGACTAATCAGCGGGTATTAGGACTTCAAAAATCAACAATTAATGTCTCTGATCTATGGCTTCTAGATATATTAGAACATCAACTACAAGAACCGCTAGGTAGCATGGCCCACATATCTAAAGAATATCTGGTTGATACAGGATTACAGTATAGTATCACTTTTCTTCCCATTAAAGAAAACTGAAGGCTTTCTTTATTAATAACTTATTAAATAGTATTAATTTAAATTTAATTGGTTTAAGATTCAAGGCTACCATCATTTTTTTAAATGTAACTTTTAGGAATTTATGAAGCATTAACTTTTGAATGTTACTGATGCACTGAAAAATAACAGTAAAAACCACTGTACTCCAACTAATGATTTAGTTGAAGTTAGATAGTTAGATAGTTATATTACTGGAAAAGTATCTGTGTTCATGGCTGTCAGAAAAAATTCTGACAGAATCCATACATTTGCCATATACATTATGAGTGTAAAGAATTGCTTTGAAATGCATGATCCAACCGTTATGCACACTCTAGTTCTTCATGTTTCTTGAACAGCATCAGTGGAGCACTGAGATGGCAGTGACAGAACAGCTTCCCTCTTATAAACTCTTTGTTATAAGTTGAAAATAGAGCTTTAGATCCTTGTGACTCTGATAGCACAAATTGTTCTCAAGTCACAACATATAAACTGAATCAAAATACTGATTACTTTTCTACACACTTTGTCTAAAGGAAGAATCATTGCCTTAAATTAATTGATTTTAGCAATAAGCTAATAGTAATAAGCTTGGAAATAGGGCAACAGAGTTCATGCAATTACAACTGAAAGACAAAAGATTTCCACACACAGTGTTACTCTAATAAGCAAAATCATTGCAATCAATATTTAGGAAGAAATGTGCTCATAACTTGTAAATGAGTATATTTCTTCTACCACTTTCTTTAAGTGGATTACTATAACTTGTTCAAGGGTGGTTGAAGACCACCTCAAAAGTCAGTAAATATTTGGATTCGACTTCCGGTTCTGGAGGCAACAGGACGTGAGAGAGCGAGCTCTGCCTCTCACGCCTGAAACCCGCTT
>JANHFO010003181.1:96236-108183 GCA_032468095.1 Pareas carinatus | reverse complement strand
CCTATCCCAGGTCCTTGGTAAGGACCCGATAGGTAGACAAAAATGCCAAATCCAGTCTTAAAATCTGGCAGACTGTGTGATGAACCATAATAATAATAATGCTATATAAATAAATAACTTTAAAAAAAATCTCATTAGGAGTGGCTCCTCAGGAATTTCCAAAGAGTCCCAGAAAGCTGCCCAGATTTATTGTCTTTAGACTAACCGCAACACCAGGATAATAGCAGACAGTATTCTTAGCTTCCATTAGAACGTAATGGAATCTACAGTATATTCCTGAATGCCAAGGTTAAGAAGGGAAAATGTGAACTCATGCGCCACTGAGTTTGACTTTGAAAAGGATGTTTAAACATATTTTCTTTCTTCATCCTGTCTAAGCCCAGGATGTGGTGTAGAAGTCAAAATAAAGGTATTGTTAAGATTAACATTCCAAAGCTTCATCTTTTTTTTTAGCAAGCTACCGTTGAAGACGTTCTCCATAAATTTCCAACAGATTCATTTTGGAGCTATGGTGCCACATGAAGGCTTTGCTGACAGGAAACAAATAAGCCTGCAAGCCAGCCATACCCCAGAAAGAATATTACCTTCTTTGAGGACAGCTGGTTCATGAAAATTGTCACAGCAGCATGGATATTTTGATAAAATTCAGTGCTTTGGCAAGAGGGAAGGAGTTTGGGTGAGGTGAAAACTGGTCGTTTGACTCCAGTGTCAACAGAAAATGACTCAAAATACTCAGACTTCTTTGAAAGTGTTCAAATCCTTACATGCCAAGCCCGTCACAGAATTAAGAGAGTAATTCTCTGAGGGACACACCTCTTCCTGAAATGTCAAAAGGAGACAAATAATGTTTCCTGGAACAAAGACATAGAAAGAACCCAGAGAATTGCTAAATCACAGCCAGCAAAAAAAATATATATGAAAGAAAAATAATATCCTTAAATGTTCCTAAGAGACGTAACCTTTTCTTTTCAAAGATATTTTTAAAATCCTATTAAAACATGTTTTTCAAATATAAATAAAGACAGGACAATATTTTTCCTATGCTTTTTCTTTTTTAAAGAAATAGCTTTCTTCTATCCACAATGAGACTTCAACCTCTTTCCTTAACCTTCAGGGCATTTATATCATGTCTATTTAACTCTATTCTTAGACCGGTCTTGAGTAGCAAGTGTACTGAATGATTAGGTGCTAGTAACAATATACATCAATACATAGAATGATGTACTAGGGCAATTCGGAAAAAAGCCCCTCCATTTGGTTATCAATGACAGACACTTGCAGATACAGAATTTTTATTATACACATTAGAAAACTACAACATTACATGACTTTTTGACGTAATCACCATTCAAATTGAGGTCTTACAAGGCTTGAAATTCCTTCTGCTAAGAAATCTCCCTTCTGGGAATGAAGCCACCTTGTAACAGCATCATGAAGTGCAATGTCATCATCGAAGCCGTGCGACTCATGCGTCAGGACATGCTGACTTCCAGTGTGGTGTTGGTTCATGATAATGCTCGCCCACACACCACTAGAGGCACCTAAGAAGTTTTAGAGAAGTTCCGTTGGGATGTTTTTGATCATCCCCCAGTATAGACCAGATTTGGCGCTGATTGACTACCACCTCTTCTGGCTTCATTCCCTGGAGGGAGATTTCCTTGCAGAAGGAATTTCAAACCTTGCAATGTTACGACAAGTGCCTCCATTTGAATGGCGATTATGTCAAAAAGTAATGTAATGTTGTAGTTTTCTAATCTGTATCATAAATGTTCTGTATCTGCGAGTGTCTGTCATTGATAACCAAATGGAGTTTTCCCCCCAAAACTGCACTCGTATTATTCTTCTCCAAGCTGTTATTTCTGACCTAGGACTACCCCAGTTATGAGATATACAGGTAGACCTTGACTTAAATCCATGTGTTTAGTGACCATTTGAAATTACAAGAGTATTGGAAAAAGTACTTGTTACCGGTCCTTGCACTTATGATCATTGCAGCATCCCCACATTGACTTTCTAGAGCAATGCTTCTCAACCTTGGCAACTTTGATATGCATGGACTTAAACTCCCAGAATTCTCCAGTCAGTCAGCTTCCAAGTCCATGCATCTTAAAGATTCTAAGATTGAGCAACACCATCTTACAGCAAGCACACTCACCAGCTGCTACTATTTGGCCCTTCTCTCTATGCTACCTCACCAGGTTATTCTATATTCTGATGACCTTGGGAGTTCAGAAGTGGAAACACAAGACAAAATAAGTGAAAGCTGTACAGTCAGGTGTTCCACAGCCACCTGCTGGAGCTCCAGATTCAGCAGCGAACTTCTACAAACCGGACTGAAATGATGGGGAAAAAAAGTGAATTTAAAATGCTATAGTCAAATATTTATGTTTTTCACGTATCGCAGTTTAAATCCAGGTCACGCACAATATATAGGCATAGCTTTCACTCACAGTCTACTTGGTAGAAATGTTATTTGTATCTCTTGCAAACTGTTCTGGGCTTTGAGAAAGGGGTTATTATTGTCTGTTGAACTGCAAATTGTACGAGCAATTACAGTGAAAGAAGTTTGTGGGAAGAGTTATTTATCTTCAGCATTTGATTGATACTGGCCACAGCATATCTATCTCTTCACTGACAGAATCATCATTTCGGTAATGACAGAACAAAATTATAAAGGGCAAGAAAAATATCTGTAACAAAGGACGTAAAGGGACAAAAGGTAATTGGATTTTGCGTAAACTCCTTTTGGTGACTATTTCAGATTTCTAATAAAATGGAACGACAATAACGGTAGGCTAGCAGTTGAAATACACCGGGCCTTTGTTTGTGAGTAGCCGTGCCTTTTTCTTACCCTTAGTTCGATACCTTGAATTTACAATCCATTTTGTTCCAGACAGAGCAGCAAGTCCAGAAACATTGAATGAGAGCTGGGAATACAAATACTGCATGAAGGACTGAATAATTGTTCATGTGACCGTTTCTCTGATTTGTGTATGTACTCTCTCTCCTCAGTAGATTAAGGGGAACCACTCTTATGACATGATGAATGTATTCTATGATTATGATCATAATTTATCTCTTGTAGCTTATGTGTACATTGAGAGCATATGCACTGGAGACAAATTCGTTGTGTGAGTCCAATCACACTTGGTTAATAAAGAATTCTATTCTATTCTATTCTATTCTATTCTATTCTATTCTATTCTATTCCTAGAGAATTACCTCGCAGGAGGCCATGTCACCTCCCAATCTAAAAGATTTTTATGGTACATATCTGCACATGTGACTTTTGTTAATCAGTTTCAAATCAGAGCAAGCTATGAAAAGCTCCCCTTTTCTCTTGCTTGAACCCTATCATCGCTTTGAGTTCGGGCACTAACTATCACACTTTAGATGCAAAGAATAGCCTGCGGTTTGTAGAGCTGAAGGTCAGACTAGAATGACTCCATGACACAAGATGCCATCATTTTCTTTAGTAACCAGGAACGCAGGCAAAACCTGGATTTATAACTAGATGCCAGAAGCCAAGAAAACAGTTGGTTAAGCTGAGGATCAAGATATTGTAGAGTAAGAAATAAGAAGAGGAACATCAAAGACCATCTAAAAATTTTTTGCTGCAGGAATGATCAATATCAGACCTAATACAGAAACGCAGACATGGCTTTTGTTTCAAATATTAGCAAGGATGATGTGGACTGGTTGAGGATGAAGGTGATAACATCTTATAATTATAGAACGGGAATAACAGAGTTTATTGGAGGTCTTCTAGTCCAACTCCCTGATCAGGCAGATAAACCTTATACCATTTCAGACAAATGGCTGTCCAATTCTTCTTAAAATTTTCCAGCGATGGAGCACCCACGACTTCTGGAGGTAAGCCTTTCTGCTAGTTAATTGCTCTTAATGTCATTTCTCCTTATTTCTCGGTTGGCTCATTTCTCTGTATTTCTAGGTTGGTTTTCTCCTTGATTACCGTATTTTTCGGACTGTTAGACGCACTCCCCCCCCAAAAAAAAGGGGGGGGGAAGTGTATGCGTCTAATAAAGCGAATACTCACCCCGCTGCTTGGACTGGAGCGTTCCCGACACCCTGCAGGGGGGGAATCGCTCCACAGGATACCGTGAATGCCCCGCATCTTACGATCCGGAGCGTCCTATAGGCCAAAAAATACGATAACTGTCGGACTGACTAGCACGCATGTGTGAGGGGAACCTCTACCATTTAATTTGCGTTGAGGCCAGAATATTTTGGTTAAATGTGAAGGTATTTTTCAACGCATTCCAGTTATTAAAAAAAAATATCCCAGGCCTGGAGGCAGGATAAGAATAAAATAAATAATCTGGACTGCATCTAGTAGTTTTAGGAAGTTTGGGCAATACCCAGAAATTCTTTGGAAGTGTACCCCACAGGTATTTTTCATAGCTAATATTTTTAGTAAAATGGTAAGCATAAAACAAGAGATAAGCAGAAAGAGAAAACAAAACATGTTACAGAGTACAACTTCCTTCCTATATTTTAGTTGTAGAGGGAAACCCATGGATTCGCCTTCATTCAGCATTTATATTTTGTCCCTCCTCAATCAGCATTTGGGTGAACAATTGGAGGCATGGCTTTCCAAATATATGAAGCTACTTATAAACTACGTCTGTCTTTCTTTCCACACTGAAGATGTATTTTTTTTAATAATTGGAAAACAAGATATATCAGACAAATGGCTCCATCAGATTTGACTCATAAAGGCTCCATTCTATCTTACAATGAAAAACAAGACATTGCATTTTTATTTTGAGAATAGGTGAAATTATTTCATTTGCTTCTTAACATATTGACATGAAAAAATCAGCTAAAGTTTTGTACTAGTAAAAATACAGTTGAAGAATCTGGTTTATGGCTCTATCATTAGTGTGCTCACATTAGATTTGAACATGAAGACTAGCAGCTGTAAGCTTAATTTACTTTTTTGCTCTGTCATATTTACTCTTATCTCAGAAAACATTTCTCAAGGTTTTGGAGAAGCATGAACATAGAAGCCTGTAATTGGATTCATATTTCCCATACCACACTTCCCATACTGTTACCATCAGATCCATGCAATCACATCAAGCTCTGTCTTTCTCCTACTTCAGTCACATGGGTTTAGACAAACGATATGTACAGCACATACATTAAAAAAGGTTTCCTGTGGAACATGGACGATAAGCAAGACAGGACTCGAAGCTGTTAAGCAGTTGTCTTTATTTGCAAGAACTTACTTTGTTAAAACCAGCAACTGACAGCGCGGCAAAAGCCGCTGCTGTTAGATTTTAACTGCTCGCTCCACTGCGTCTTAAGACAATCAAGTTAAAGTTTCCTTTTCCCCCAAGATGCTCCTTTTCTAGCCTCCATCTTTGGAGGAGATTGAACGGCTGACACCAATGATTTGTCGGTTGGTTTCCAACATTTCCCCTGTCCAGTCTGACTCTAGAGGGAGGTGCTCAACTCTGTTTTCTGGTCAAGGGAGCTAGCACTGTCCAAAGACATTTCCGTGGCCATGTGGCCAGCACAACTATACACCAAGGCATACGGAACACTGTTACCTTTTCACTGAAATGAAACCTATTTATTTACTTGCATTTAAATGCTTTCAAACTGCTAGGACAACAGGAGGTGGACCAAGTAATGGGAGCTCACCCCGTTTCATGGGGCTCAGGTCTCGAACCAAGGCTGTCAGCTTTCTAGTTGACAAGCTCAGTGTCTTTAACTACTGAGCCATCATGGCCTCACTATGTACATACATATACACACTTTATTTTAAATTCCACTGAGGTCAATAGAATTTTTTAAAGAAATATGTATGAAAATGAATTTTCTGGAGAAATAGTCCAAACGAATGTTGCAGTGTAAGATTTTCTTCTATGTATCTTTTAAAAATAGCATTATTCTTTAAATCCAGGACTTTAAACTGGAGTTTAGGCGTTCATTTGGTCACTGAAATTAATAAAAATGTCTCTCTCTAAAAAGATGAAACAAACCTAGCTATTCTTCTAAATTTTTATTCTATTTATGGAGAGTTCCTGCCTATACTAATGTACAATGAGGGGGAGAAAAGTTATTTTATGCTGCTACCACTGCAGGAGCTTTTTAAATGATTCAAGAAAGTATAGCTTTCATTTAGGTTTGTGCCCTCCAGTCTGTTTATACTGGTCGATACACTTGTCTAAAAAATATAATGGATTAGCACATCATTCAACAAACTAGTCAGAAGGCAGGCTCAAGGCGACAGAGACCAAAAAGTAAATTACAGTCAGTCTTAACAGCAGGCCATGCTCTGAGCTAGGAAACATCCTATCAGTACAAAACCCATATTCTATATGAATGTTCCACCAAATGAAAAGTTTGAAATATTTACAGTGAAATATAACAAAACAATCAATTTTATGAATACATGTCTATGTATATAAATGTTTCCTTTAAAATATGCAAAATACTCTGAACTCATTAGCATAAGGCATTCCTTTAATTTAGAGTATTGTCATTTTACAGCATTTGTATTTGTTCACTCAGGAATTCTTAAAAGTGTCATGTAAATATCTCCAAGAAATAGCACCAAAGGATACTACAATGTATGTATATAGTCATGTAATACTGCTCTTCATACTAAAAAGCAGTAACAGCATTTTTCTATGATAATAACAACAAAAAATAGTGTAAACAGCCTCACAATAAAAACGGGAAATTCAGGGTAAGCCGTTATAATCAGCAAAGAACAAAACTTAATAAAATGCAAAATAGGCTAACAGAATAAGTTAGCATGCCACACAGGTCTAAAATAGTAAAAGAAATATTTTAATCATGTAGTGATTGCCCATTGCACTTTCAGGTTAACTGTTTATCTCTGATGACGATTGAGACAAATGTGCTTACGCATATTCACACATCAGTATGGATGGGAAAGATTTAAACTTTCATATATAACCAATTTATTTGCAATCGCTCAATAATCTAAACTCACACGGCTTGCAAAAGAATCTCTCCGTGTTTAGAAATTGCAATAGAATATTTGTAGAAAGGTTTATTATACCTCTCACCTTGTGTACATTAGTTCCAATCTGGCTTGACCTCAGCAGATTTACTCAGGAGTAAACAAGCAAAAAGGTATGTCAGCTTTTAATATCTAACTTGACTGCTGAAGGTATCCAAAACTGGCCTTCCTAACCTCGTTAGAATAGAGAAGATGGGAAGGTTTATCTTTCTACTCAACTGTATTTATTTATGGTACTTCAATGAACTTTTCCTCTAGGTAAGCACCTTGAGCTCAGTGTAAAATTGCAATCTTAAAGGCTTTTCTTTTAGGTATGCAAATTCCAAAGTGTGTAGAGATGCAAAATCTGAAACTCTGCAAACCAGTATAATTTATTTTACCATGCAAGTTTTGGAACTATATATTGATCTGTAATGTATTTGGTTACATTTCATATGTATATAAACATGCATTTCCACAGAATCATGTTTTGCTTCCTAAATGAACATTGCATGACATTTCAAGGTCTATGTTCAACATAATGAGTAAATGAAACTGATAACTGGACAGGAATAATGCAGAAGACAATTATTCAAGCTTCAGAGAATAAGGGTTATGAACTCCTGCAACTATTTTTTTTAATTGTTACCAACAAGATAAGAAGCTTCTTCAGTTCTAATTGAACTGAGCTAGAATTAAAGAAGCTTCCTGGATGAGAAGTGAAACATTTTTGAAAGAAAAAAAACAAGGAAGTCCAGTTGCCTTTTGGAAAAAGCATCTTGGGACAACCATGATCTGGGTGATTGAGAATCTTCTGCCTCCATAAGAGAATCTCCACAGACATTTAGCATACTTTAAAGAGAGAGGGTTATCTGACATCATGAACAGCCCAAGCATTATCTAAAACAAGCGACGGAGGGGGGCTGATCCAAAGTCGCTCAGTCAATCCTAGCTAAGTAGGAGCTTCAGTCTGAATCTTCTCTAAAGTCTACCATATGGCTGGCCTTTTGAGATAGGTAGGCCTGGTCAAGAAAAGGGCAGCAGTGGAACATTCTTCATTGTTGTAGAGTACAATAATGGAATATTTCTAATACATTGGATACCAAACCCCACCAGGTCAGAGCTATTTTGAAATTGTTTCTCATTCTTTCTTCTTTCCCAGGAATGAAAATTTTTTCCCTAAAATTTCTCCCTTGATGGCTCATTCATTCGACCAAATCACCTTTCTCCCACAAACACAAAAACAGGTGTGACAGTTCATCGAGATGAATAGACAAGTATGAGAGGGAAGGTCTGGACTGAGCTAGAAAGTATCCCTCCTTTCCTGTTCAATGGCAATCACAACTGGAAGTGGCAGGAAGGAAGAAATCCTCTTCTTCCTGGAATTCATTATCTGGCAATTCCAAAGGAAGTTTAGATGACATCTGAATGTATGATATATTCTGATGACAGACAAGATGTGAGTCGTGGATATCTTCTACCCACTCCCATGAGGATGGCCCTCCCGGTGAACCAGGTATTCTAACTTTCCTCCTGCACTTAAAATCCAGGATATATTTCATAATATACTGTACTGTATGTATGTCCATCCACCAGAACCAAGGGAGAGGCAGGCTGGGAGGGATAACTGGAAGACAAGGGACATGACGGTCCGTTTGAAACAGAGAACAATTGGTGAAATCAGCTCTTTAAGTCAAGCAAGATCAAGGAACAGGAGCAGCAAGGGTTCAGAAATGCTCATCAATGTTGCAGGTATTATATCTTGAAAATCTGTCAAAATTTCTTTCTACTACAAGCATAGGATACAAACAAGAGGCAGGAGAAAGAGGGAATAAGAGTGGTGACATAGTACATAGTTGAAGGGGAAGTGAGTCAACTTCTTTAATGATCAATGGCTGAACATGTTAGTTTTCTTTACATTCCTATCTGGATAGGCAATTCAATATAATGTGTAGCAACCGTATATAAATCAACAATGAAGTGAAAAGTGTTAACCATTACACTTGACAGGACTATGTAGCAGGATAGTGTTAACCATTTCCGACACAGATTAAATGCATTTATTCTTTTGCAAAGAAATTGTTATTTTTTTTCTAATATATGATTCTTAAATGTCCTATGAAAAATTCAGAATAGGAATTCAGTGATGTAATAAGGTTAAGGATAAGAAATGAAATAGTAATATGTACAAAGTTCACAGTGGGCTTTGGCATTTTAATTTTCTCTGCATCTCTGCATCTAGCTTAGCCTTGTAATCATACTGATATTACATGCAGTTACTTCTATGTTTTGTACTAATCTACACACACATTCACTTCTTTGACATGTAGAAAAATGATAACTGTGGAATTCATGAGCCAGAAAGAACTATTCCAGAACTGGACAAATGAAATTTAGATGCATATGTTAACTTTATTGTACAAATATGAAACAAAAAGACTACACCATGAGAATTGAGAACTAAAGAAGTCTGCAGAAGCTCTTCACTGAAAAACATCCAAGGTGGTACAAGTTTCTAGACTGATGTCTTAACCACTACATCAATCTACCTACCTACCTACCTACCTACCTACCTATCGTGTTTCTAACATGTAACCACTACACCAAACTGCATCTTATCCATCCACCCATCCATATCTAAATCTATCTATCTATCCATCCATCCATCCATACGTACAGACTGTGTTTCCCCCCCCATTTTTCTCTCCAAAAGACACATTAGGGCTTAATTTCAGGAAATATTTTTTCATGTAAAAAATCTGTTTATTCAAATACAGTTATGCCATCCCCTCTGTCCACAATGACGGCCTTTTATAGGGCTCTGTCATGTGCATCCCTCACTCCACCCAAAGCATGTACTTTCTGCTCATCATAAATGTGTCCGTCTGGCTGACGATCTTAACTGTGGCTTATTTTGAGGATAGGGTTTATATTACAAGCATTCTGAAAAATTATGCTAGGGCTTATTTTCTGGTTAGATCTTATCTTCAGGGAAGCACGGTATCATCCGTTCGTGTCCTATATAGTGGGAGAAGTACCCATATGCAAGATTTTTTTTCTGCTCAACCAATGTGACTTTAATGCATCAAATAAATGCACAAATTAAGAAAATATTGTTAGCTTAGCACAGTCTCTATGTATATATGAATATTATTACATCTTATTTTTAAAAAATCACATCTCCAATAATCAGCTTATGTTGCTAACTATCTGGAATTAGAATTCAAATTTATTTATAAATATTTGAGACATGTAAGTTTAATTAATGTACTGTTTCTTATATGTTAAAATAGCAATAAATTACAAACTGGAAAGAATCTAACAGCAACAGCCTTATTAAAATGTAACTATATATCTTTTTAAAAAATGAAAGATTAAGAATGAAGTATCAATAATAAGGCTTTGCTGTCAACATAATTGACCTATGAAAACATTCTCATCAAGAATTCAGGATTCTTGCATTTATATACTTGCAACTTTAAAAGTCCTTCACATCTAAGTGCTAATCTAATTGCAGTTCATATTTTGTATAATCTTCCCAAAAGGAAAACTAATTTCAAAATATTTGATCATAAAAGTTGTCCTAGATTTTACACGCATAATTTAATCAAATAATATCAGATAATCTTTAGCAGGAAATTGGTAGGAACTTCATTTAAGCAGCATCCATTTGCACTTATATAAATGTACTGAGAGCGTAGGAAGAATTTGACAGCTTGCCATATGTGATTTCATTCCGTAGCCTACCTACTTTACCATCAAAAGTTATATCCTTTGAAGCATTGCCAGAATTATTTTAGCCCAGAAGATATGCTAGATGTGCCCTTTAAAAGCCATATCATTTCCTTTCTATTCTGACTAGTTCAGTGTAGCATCTGCTCAACTAAATTCCTTTGAAGGTTAACCTCCTCCCTTCTTAAGCCCCCCTCCTCACTGAACCTGTTGTACAGCTAAGGTAGCCAATCCTGAATGAAGTTTGCCCAAGCCTACAGTTGAGTTAAATGAACCCACAAAAAGAAAAAAAAGAGTCTCCTGAATCAATCATCTTTCCAATCATCTCTGAGAATTAATTTACTGAAATGAGCAGACAGTATTTTATTTGAAATCAGCACAATGCTTATATTCTCTTTGAGTAAGCTAGGATGTGGGTGTACAAAGGCATCTTTGTTTGACATGGAGGCACAAAATGAACAATTGACATGGAGACACAAAATGAACAATTAGAGCTTCATAGATACAACAAAAACCCTTAATGTATAAAAATACCACAGATAAACATATGTTTCTGAAAGGAAAAAAAGTATGCACCTATTCATTGAGAAATGTTTTTTTTTGCAGTGTGCAGAGTATGTTTGCGTGGAATAAATACGTTCAGTAGGCATATTCTATGCCAAAGCATAAACTGGCAATATTATAACACTAAAATTATAGGAATAAAATATATTTGTGATATGTATGCTATATAATTATATGCATAGCAACCACAATGCATTGGATATGAGATAGGCAGCAAATACATTTTATAAAATAAATAGATATTATAAAAGTACTTTGTTTTGGACTCAGAGTGCATTAAGTTGAGATCCACTGCAATGGAAAAAGGAAGTGAAGTCAAATCTTCATTGCAGTCTTTGACTAGCATAAAATAACATTTCCAATTGCTCCTACATGAGTAATCTAGCTCAGTGGTCGCCAACCTTTTGGATCTCAGGGACCACTAAATGCATAATTTTAAATCCCCTGGACCATATGAATTTTTTAAAAAGATATATACATTTGTAAAATAATGATCAGAGAGCTTCCATTTTATTAATATAAAAGAATCTATTTAATATAATAAAAAATTAAAAATCTTATTTAATTATAACAAAATCATAAATGCTTATTTAATCATAACAAAATATTTAAAGGTTGCTTACTTGTAGCAAAATTAAAGTTAGTTTAATT
>JANHFO010003181.1:27335-38656 GCA_032468095.1 Pareas carinatus | reverse complement strand
ATCTATCTATCTATCTATCTATCTATCTATCTATCTATCTATCTATCTATCTATCTATCTATCTATCTATTTATTTAGACTTATATACCACTTAACAGTGCTTTACAGTACTTTCTAAGCGGTTTATACAGTCAGCATATTGTCCCCAACAATTTGGGTTCTCATTTTATCGACCTCGGAAGGATGGAAGGCTGAGTCAATCTTGAGCCAGTGAGAATCGAACGGCTGAACTTGTGTTGGATAATGGCAGATGGCAGTCAGCAGAAATAGCCTGCAGTGCTGCTTTTAACTACTGTACCATCCTGGCTCTATAAAGAACATTTATAGAACATTTGTGCATAAATTCATATACTGAAATTGAGATAGTTGTATGCATAATTCTGAAATGTACTGTTAAGCATCACTGGAGGGTATAGTTAATTACTTTCAACACACAAATTATCTGTATCAGTCCAACTATAGTGCATTTCTTACTAAGTAATCAGGACTGAGGAAAGTGACCAAGTTCTATGCTGTAGCAATGGCACTCAGAAGTTATTGTCTCTGAGCATAGTCTGGCTGTGCTTAGTCTTCAATTGTAAATGGGTCTGTATACAAGGCCTTTTCTGTTTTCTTTTCATTTATCACTGTCTATTCTTTGTAAAAAAACATAATCAGAAACTTCAAATCATTCTTCTCATGATTTCTACCTTCAGTTTGGTTTTAAAAAGTGAACGGAAGATGCTTTGAAACTTCCAGCCTGTAATCTAGAACTTAACAAAGTTTGTGCCATTTCCAAAATGTGCAAGGTAACCTAAAACTTTGTAAGTGGGGAAGGTTTTAATGACATTTTTATCTATTTTTCCCCATCAATGCCTATCTCTAGAGAAGAATATGGAAGATATAAAGAAAAAAGTGATTACACAAGACTCACAGAATTCCAAATAGTATCTAACCTACATATAATAGTTACTTCTAAGCTCCTTGATGGTCAGGACAAAAATAATATCACCGATGTAGTAAAACAAAATTGCATTCCAAGAAAAATGTCTGTATCTTTATTTTCATAATAATTTAGTATAATGAGGGGTTTAGCTTTCGGCATGCTTCAGAAATAATTCTCGACTATCAATAAAGGAAAATATTTGTAGCTCAGGGTTCATTCTTCACAAATTCTTACCAAGAATAATGCAATTAGCCCATCAACTACGTTTTCATTGTGGATTTCAGTTTGCTTTAACCTTTCTAGTTCAATAAGCTTAGAAATACCCACCTTAGAATTGCCTGCTCTTTTCACTACAGTAAAAGGCCAGTTGTGTAAGTTCTTAGATTTACATGCTGCAATTCAACACATTCATTGTACTTTGACATTAGACTTGCCCGATATAAAAACTTCCTTTATATCCACTGAGGATAGTAATAGGAGAAAGCACAAACCATTGAGAATTCAAGAAATTAGTTGCTAACACATCAATTTTTAACATATGAATAAGAAAATGGGATTAGATTTAGGTTTTAAAGAACAAGTGTGTTTAGCAGATTTTTTAAAATGATGAAATCTGTTAGCTACATAGTAGAATACATCAGAATATATGCCTGCATATATTAAATGATCAGGATTGCAAATTGGTTTAAAGTATGTAGTCATAAATTAGAGGTACTACTCTACTGGGTGAGCAGGAGGTGGGAAAGACCCCTTTCTGTCAATCTTAGGTTTCTTATCTCTTAATGGCTCTATTCTCAAGAAAGAAAATCTCTGGCAATAATCTGATGTATACTACAATCTATCTCATTAACAAAAGAAAAGTATGTCTAGTTCATGATTCATGGAATAAGGAAACCTTTCTTATTGAGAGTAACAGATCTCAGATGGTTATTTAATCTTGGTTTTGAGAGAAAAAATTAGTATTACATTTTAAGTACACGATTTTAAGAAAAAAACCTGAATCTTGTATTATTTTTTGAAGTGTATGTGCACTCAAACACAAAGGAATGAAAACAAAGAAATCTCTCTTGTGGAAGACAGAAATGTTTGAGGAACTATTGAAGAAGAACTGTTGAGGGTTGCTCCTTGTTTCACACTAATGCAGTTCTAGATGTCTCTTGGCTCCTCAGAGAACTAAGGAATCCTTAGGTCAATCAGTTGGGACATGGCATTCAGGTGCAATTTCACCCAAAGCCATTGCTGCCTCCCTGTTTTAGCAGATGATCAGGGCTTCCATAGAACTGCTCACCATCAACTCGGGAAATCCTCCAAGAAATCTCTGGAAGCCAAGTGGTTCTAAAAGATGTCTCAAATGGACTGATCAAATCTTCCCATCATCCTATGAAGCTTTTTGACACCAAAGAACTTTGTATTCAAGTGTGACCTGACCACAACAAAGGACAGATATCAATGTCTTTGAGTACTAGATCATGTTGCTGGTGTCCTGAAACAAAAATGAGTGTGTGCTTTCAGCATCTATTATCACCTGGGATATATTGATTCCAATGCTTGTCCCAAAGAAAGCAGCTGAAGACTCCGAAAAGAATTAGCCTCAGGAACTTCACTGCCAACCCAGCTCAGGAAGGGAGACATCTCTGCAGCAGAGAAGAAGTATACAAACCCCATTTCTACCATGTCTATGGTTATGTGCAAGTGAATTAAATGGATGACATAACTCTCTAAAGTCAATTCTGGAAGAATATTATAATTCTATTTTTATTATGCTAACTTCAATACTCTTGAAAACCATTCAGGAAACCTCTTTGGAATAGGATTGTGAAAAGCATACTGTTTTTTAAAAGACCTGTTGTGAATGAGAGATATTCCAGATCAACATCTATTATAAGGATAAGGATGGTCATGAATAAAATTACCACAACCACAGCATTGTATATGAAATTATTTGAGAGTGACTCATGTGAAATCAGTAGAATTTATATTTCAATAGCTTTCAAAAGGACTGCAGTGCATGACATTTGGTTCACGAAAAGGATGTTTGTAATATGTATTCATTCTACACTGAAAACTACTCATCTATTTCAAACGGAATACGAATTGCCCACTTCAATATATCTTTTAAAACCCATATTTCAGTATCTTTTCTTCCTTATTATAATCTTGTATTTAGAGCAATATGGAAGATGAACATGTGAAACTTGTAGGGCTGTAGTACCTGCGTATTTCTTCAAAGACTTGATTTAAAATAATATTTATTAAAGTCCTTTTATGTGTTCACCTGAGATTAGGTATCAAAGCCAGAGAAGATTGTTCTGCTACAAGGAATCAAAGTGAAGATAACAGTTAATTTTTTTTATTTTAAACATAAATCTTCTTATTAATGCTCAGTCTTCTTACCGTGTTCCTAATTAACAAGAGAGCATGTTATGATCCATACAAAATTACCTGGGATTTGGTTTTAGTGAAGGTTCCTGGGAATATAGAATGTATCAGGTCTTTAGCTCACTAGCCTTTAACTTCTAAAGGCTTAGACAGGAATCTGTTTAAGATTATCAGTGAAATGAATTTAGTCATTTCTTCTTAATCAGTTCTACTATAAACCCAACAGCACATTTTTAATGTACTAAGAGCACCTGCTTAAAGGAAAAGAAACCTAGAAAATGTCTTCTACTGTCTGGCTAATGAAAAACCATTTACTTTGTGTCAGAGGATGTGGATTTCAAACTTGACAGATTCTAAGTTTGATAAAAGCTGGAGCAAAAACCCTGCAAGACATTTTTTTCGTTGCAGAATCAGCTTAACCCCCCTAAAACCCTTATAGTTATCCACATCCTGCAATGCCTGTACCAAATTTAAAGTGGATGAGCTGTTTACCACTTATTCCATATGCTTGCGTACTATATTTGCTATTTAATAAGATGTTTCTGTTGTTTTTGAAGAAGTGAGTGGTACTCTTTGCTTCAAAAACATATACTCTGTCATTAAATACAACTTTTCTAAATTGCTAACAGCAAATTTGGTGAACCTATATCAATTCATATATAGATCACAACATATTTATACCAAATACTTTATGTGATGTAAACCACAGACTTCCTTCCTAATCAGTAATGGAAAAAAGTTCAAGGATACACAGGTTTGTTGTTACAGTGAAATGAAGAAAACTTACTTTCAAATAAACTTGTTTGTAGTGAAAGCTTCTTTTCTCATTCTTTTCTGACACTTTTTTTTGTTAAGGAGGGGGAAATCCAGTAACATGGGTAATGGGAATATACGGTTTTGTGGCATTTTATTATACCTTCAGAAGACAAAAGTTTTTTGCTCACATAATCAGAGTACACAAATTCCAACCTTAAGCAATAAAGAAACTGCCTTAAAGTTAGCAAAATATTTAAACAGGAAGATCATGATTTATTTTTTAGTTTAATATTCTGAATTAAACTCGACACTTTTTAATTTTCATACTTTACTTTAAAATGTTTAAACCGACAGAATATGTAGCCTGAATGCAGCAAATACACAAGATCAAGGTTAAGGGACAGTGTAATTCTAACAAATACAGTGACAGGCTAAGATCAAGGGAAGTCTTGACATTCTCCTCAGAAAGGTCAATCTAGCAAGGCTGCAATGTAAAAATGAAGACTCTGCCATCATTGCCATGGCAAAAAGGTCAGACACAAGCTGATTGGTGATAGAATTATCAAATTAACCAATCGATGTGTGTGAGTAATAGATGTAAGCAATCCTTCGGGAAAGCTACAGGGCAAATGCCAGCTCATCAATAACACATTGCTTAAGAAAAAGAAGGCTCTCTTCATTTCATGTCCTTTCTATTAACAGCACGATCAAGGAATAATAATAATAAAAAAAACAAAGGCAATCATCTGCATAAGATTTTGCTATAAAGCAAGTGCTGCATTTTTTCTTCTTTTTTTGCGATTGTTACACAAAAGATAGCATAAAGCAAGATAAGATTTTTTTAAAAAAAAACCTGAAACACATCAAAGTCCTCATCCGAGCTCTATTCACACCAATCAATACTTAGTGGTTTTGGTTTTGAAGTAAATTGCAAGAAGAGATCTCTCCATATGTAAGCACTGAGGAATAGAGTCAAAACAGCAAGTGTCTTTATAATTCTAGCGCAGAATAATTCTGATGGAATGATTACATGACTATAAGCAGATTTTAGTACGGGATTATGTTTTTATTAGACCAGTAAAGCATCTTAACAGATATAATCGCATGCCATAAAGATATTTTCTTGACTTTGTAACATTCATTTAAGCCTTCCTGCAATCCATTTTCGTGCAGCAAAGGCCAAATTACATGCCAGAATTGAAGAATCTCTGTTCAGCTATTTAAATTAATACTGCAAAGAAGGATAGGGTATCTCCAATATCCGTGCGGGGAGGGAGGGATTTCATCGCTTTCTAATGAATGCATGTTTTTGAAAGATGGTTTCTAAATACATAGAAGTGAACATGCCTAGTGGGCTGCATTAGATTGTTAACATATAAACAGTAATGGTTTGGCTACAGTTGCCCAAGATATGATAACTAGGACTTTGAATGCTATGAGAGGAATGTAAGGTTGGTGGCAATAGCAGGATGCTGTGACTGAGGACAAGCTGGAGGACGGTGCAAACAAGCAGGAGGTGCTACAGAGTACAAGATCTTTGTGACATCAAACTGTAATAGAATTCCTAGGGGGAAAAAGCAAGGGGAAAGACTTACTAGAGCAGCTTGTGACTTTTCCTGCTAGCTTCCCCATTGACTGTGATCACAAATGGTTATTATTGGGATGTTGGAATTGTTGTAAGTGTGAGCTGGTTGCAAAGCACCCAAATCACAACTACATGACTGTGAGGCTGCTGCAATGGACAAAACTTTAAGGGCCATTTGTAAGTACTAGTCATTGTAGTATTTGCCATTGTAAGTTTGATGGATTGCTGAAAGAGTGGTCATAATTCAAGGACTACTTTTATACCATTTTTTTTTCAAATTAAAAACTCAAAAGGAGTCTAGAAAATGTGTTTTTCTTACTAATTGGACACTGGAATTAATTTGCAGTCATCGGGAGGAATTCCATATGACAACAGCATTTTAATTAGCCATGGCTTTGTGTAAGGCCATTTTACTGCATAGTAATTATATTTTATCTGTTTTACCATTTTATCTTCTGCCCGTTTCTGTAACTTTTTTCAATTGCAGTGGATTTTTTTTGGTTTTTGAGGTGAAATAATCCAAAGCAAGTTTTCAACATTCTCTTCCAACTGAATTCATGAACATATGTGCCTACACATGTATGTTGATAAAAAGGAAGGAAAATATTTTGGAGATTTTGTATTCTTTTTCAAAGTGGTTAAGTAAATGAGGGAGAGGATACTGCTCTTAAAAGGGAGCCACATAGTTTAGTTAATTACAGCTAAAACTGAGCTCAACCAAAGATGCAGTTTTAGTTTAACAATGTTCTTTCTCAAAGACATTTTTTTCTTTAGTTTCATTTTCCCAGAAATACTATAAATCAGAGTTTTTATCATCATTCATCTGTGGATATTTTGGACTCTGCACTGTAATCATACAATTTCAGTATGTGAAAGTCATTTCTCCGAGGATCCATTTCCCATAAGAATTATTTGCTAAATTTTTAATGATCATTCTGCTTGACAGCCTGGACGTCAACATTGTAACTTTTTATTTCTAAAGAGAATGAATTCATTGATGCAGTGCTATCAAATGGAAGCTTAAATAAATACTGTTTCCATAGGTTCTTAATGAATATTTGATGACGTTTATAAAGTAGGCAGTATGCTTCCAGTGGATACTAGTTACATATTTTAAGAGGAAAACATCATGTTTCAGTCATGGAAAATAAGGAGCAAATTACTGAACCAGTAATAAAATTGGTAGCAATAGGAATTGATTTCCACGGCAAAAAATTAAAATGAAATACTAAAGACAAAAAAATAGTGACCAGAAGAGTGCACAGAAAAGCAACAAAAATGATAAGGGGGCTGGAGGATAAACCATATGAAGAACAATTGCAAGAATTGGATTATGTCTAGTTGAAAAGAAGGACTAGGGGTGACATGAGAGCAGTGTTTCCCCAACATCTATGAAGCTGCCACAACGTAGTGGTGGTCAATCTATCCTTCAAAGCACCTGAAGGCAGAACAAGAAGCAATGGATGAAAATTAATCAAGGAGAGAACCAATCTAGAACTAAGGAGAAATTTCCTGACAGAACAGTTAAATGAATTGCCTCCAGAAGTTGTGGGTTCTCCAACACTGGAGGTTTTTAAGAAGGGATTGGACAATCTTTTGTCTGAAATGTTACAGGGTTTCCTGCTTGGCAGAAGGTT
Organism: Pareas carinatus; assembly: GCA_032468095.1. NCBI lineage: Eukaryota > Metazoa > Chordata > Lepidosauria > Squamata > Pareidae > Pareas > Pareas carinatus. Next base: position 31,374 of record JANHFO010003181.1, on the reverse strand, counting down.
GGACTAGAAGACTCTGTTATTCTATTAGAAACATGAGGTACATTACATTGCCAAAGTGTCATCTGACTGCAGCAATGCAGAATCAAATAGATATTTGACTGTTTTGTCTCACACTGACTACTCTAGTGGTCAGATTAGGAACACTAAACTGTGTAGTAGGTTTGGTTCTTACATTGTTGTACTAAATAAAGTACAACACAGTGATCAAATAAATGCCTGAAATTCTGCATAAACCAAGATACAAACACCGATATTAATCTGATTAAGACTGTATGGATGAGAATTGTACTATCAGGAAAAAAGCTAGATTTATTTGACCATTTATGAAACAGTAAGAATTCTCTTTTACTGAATCTTTAAAAAGATAAGCTGCTTGTTATTAAAGTAACCGAGCAAACTCACTATGCCTATAAGTAACAATAATAAACAAATACTACAGCCGTTTATGCCAAGCAGCAGAATTCTGATTCTCAGAACAGATTCATGCTAAAATTACTAAATGCAATCAGTACATTACTAAAATTATTAAATGTAAACTGCTAGAAGAAAAACATCTTGCAATCTAAATCTGCATCAATAAACAAAGTTTAAAAAGTTCAAATTAACTCGAAACAACAAATATGGAGAAAAGGTCTGCATCGGGCAGAGTTATTTATTTTGGTATAAGCATTTCTAAAAATAGTCAGCTGGGGAATGATTTTCCTACCAAGTCAACATCATATTAATTGAAACTTCTTGAGATCTGCCCTCCAGAAACTGTATTGACTAGAACAACAGCTTACTGTTTTCACATGAGCAGCAGCACTCTCTGAGATGATGCTAGTCAGAGTGAGACTAGTCACCTAGCCTTTCTTGTTTCAATGGAACAATTTTCCTTCCATCATCAATATTTCCCCCTACTCAATAGAGAAAGGCAGAAAAAAATATCCCCTCCCCTCTCTCTCAAATACATGACCCTTTCAACACAAAATAGCCAGCAATTATACTCAGTCAAATGCTATATAAATAAGTAGCTCCCACCATCCCATAAATTCATAATGGTGAGCTTTCAATGAATAATTGATTATCCAAATTTCAATGTGAAATCAATTTGAGCCTGTCTTCCAATTGTGCCAGCACTGCCAGCACACCATAGTTTTCCCTTCCTCTATTACTTACCTGCCACCATGGAGATCTTGCAAACCTTCCAGGCATACATTTATTCCGCAGTGAGATGTTCCTCCACCTATTCTACAGTGTCAAAATATTTTTGTGTAAATGATTTTACAGACAAAGATTTTTACAAAGATTCCACAGCTGAGCAGCGAGGCTACATTTTCAGTATTCCCTGTGTTATTGGCATCAAATCATATTAGGAATGATAACTGTCGCTAACAAAGTCTCAAGGGACAGTTGTATCTTAATAAAAAGTAGACTTCTGAGCAAATAGAAGGGAAGTGAGGAGAGCAGCTGGGCTGGGGGGAATTTTGAGCAGAGTCAAGTCAGCAAGCACTTTCCAAAGTTTTCTATAGAGAATATACTTTTTGTTATTTTGCTATACACAATTTTGAGCAATTTGTAGTTTGTCCCTCATTGGAAAGATAATGGCTCTATAGGTAAAGAAATGAGATGGCCAACCATAGAATAGAATAACATTCTTTCCTGGATATGATAGGAAAAATTCAGAGATTGACCGAAAAGCAAGCATTTGTTTGAGTTGAAGTAGTAAGGCTGGGAAGTAAGTGCACCATTCTGACCAGGTGTATTCTATCGTTTGCTATTATTTCTCTTAAGAAAGGAGTTTTATGTCTAGATTGTTAATCCATGTAGGAACGAGCTGATCACAGAAATCTAGTAGCAGTATGCAGTTTCAGGAAAAGATTCTATCTAAAGATGCCAGAAGTTGGGCAGGTAAATTTTCGCATGCAAAGCTTGTGTTGTGCTACTGATTTGTACCCCATCATCACTCTTTTCCTGCATACAGATACTGTTGGTTCAGAGAGTTCCAGTTTAGCAATAAGACTGGATCTATTATCACAGCAATACAACACTGCTATCATCACAGTGGGAAGGGTAATAAGAGCAGCATTCAGTGCAGCAATCTACCCAGTTGTCAATAAATGAAACTATCAGAGTTAATGAAGTTCTGCACATGTATCAATACCAAAGCAGATTTCTAAGGGAGTGCAATTATGAGTTATGATATGAAATTCTACAACACTGTTTCTGCATCTCTTTTACTATGTACAAAAAAGCTTAAATTGCAAAGTGTCAGTATTTATTTGAATCTAAGTCAGCTTTCTTGATGCTAAACCTTCAGTTATCCCTTTTTATTGTTTAATAATATACTCATATCAAATCCACATTTTCATATCAGAATATGGAAGTCCTTAAAACTCCCAGAATGAACGATTTTGCATAGTTTTCTCAGTTATTTAGATAATTTTAAATTGATCCAAACTGATCCAAACATCTGATCCAATAGTTTCACATGCTGGTAGTTTCCAAGAATAAACAAAGCACAACTTGATTCAGTTTAATAAACATACCCATCTTTATTAAGTAATTTTCTCTTCAAACATCTGAAGCACATGTATGTACCTTACAGCAGGGGTTCCCAACTTCCGGTCTGTGGACCAGCACCAGGCCACGGCATGACAGCTACCAGACCATGGCATGACAGCTACCAGGCCATGAAAACAAGCCAAGTCCCATTCACAAGATGCAGACAGCGTGCAAAACCACACCCTCACTGGTTTGCGGAAAATCCTTTTCCCATGGAACTGGTCCTTGGTGCCGAAAAGGTTGGGGGTCACTGCCTTACAGAATGGGTCAAAAAAGTCAAAATGTGGCTATGACTGCTTGCTTGTATCCTCAATGCTTTTATGAATGTGTTGCACAGGTGATGCATGTAAAAAAGGAATATATCACGGCTGTCAACTTTACTTTCTTAATTTCTCCCCCACTGTCCCTGGCAGACTTTCAGAATTTGATAATTATATAGATCTGTTATTTTATGCAGATTACATAATTCATTCATACTGAATATGAATATTTACACATCTATAAACTGTTATTCTCTGTGTTAATTTTCATCTGCTAAAGGAAAACAAACAGAGGCACAATGAGAAAAATGCATATATAACTGGAAAAGATTATAGGGTAGCTATTTATCAAAGGTTCTTTTTAAGCTGCTGCAGTTTGTCAGAAATGGGGTTAATTCCATGTTCAGTGATATAACTGAAGTAATATTTACCAATCCTTTGAGGACAGAATAGAAATTATTAATTGTAAACTGAACAGAAATGATGCAATTGTATTTTTCTAGTTGAAATTACTATCACCCACTCACCCCAAAATAAAAACAAATAATGCATATCGGATCCTTAGTTTATCCCTAACCTCAAACTAAAATGATGCAAACAATTGCCTGTTAAACTGCAGCCCACAGTCGATTTACTCCTAAAATACTGAGGTGACGTTGGTTGCTCTGGTGTATCACTTATGTTGCCACTTAAAGAGAGGTCATATCCTTGTCCTGATCTTGTTCGAGTTGTTGAAGTTCTCACTGGCTTGTGTTGACATCAACCATGATGTCTTCCCAGACAATCCACAGAGACTGAGGGCTGTGCTTAGAGTTCTTTCACTCTTCCCTTAATAGATGGCTCTAGTTAGTGGTGAGATAGGGCATCAGTTTGGTGGTTACTCCACAAGGGAATTCCACAAGTAATTTGTCCCCTTTGTTATTTATTATCTAAATGAAGCTATTGTAGGAGGTCATCTGTCAAGTTAGGGTCTGGTATCATCAATATGCCAATGGTATCTAGCTTTATACTATAATATCAGTCTGCACTGGGGAAAGTGCTGCCAAAGGGGTGTCTAGTATCCAGAGAATCCATATAAGAGAGAACAATTGAAACTGTACCCTTTGGTACTGGCTCTAATGATTACTTTAGATCAGTGGTTCCCAAAGGGGGTGGTACCGCCCCCCTGTGGGGCGGTGGAATGGCTTAGGGGAGTGGAAGGAGGCCTGGGGGGTGGCTGGGGGGCGGCAGGAGGC
>JANHFO010003180.1:40470-52893 GCA_032468095.1 Pareas carinatus | reverse complement strand
CAGGGAGATTGCTCCGCAGGACGCTCCAAAGCCAAAGAATCGCCCAGCCGGCTATATTCGAGCATTCCCGGCATCCCACGGAGCGATTTCCGCACGCTTTTGGGGAGTATTCGCTCCATATAGCGCAGACACTTCCCCCCCCTTTTTTGGGGGGGAAAAAGCATGTCTTATGGTACGAAAAATACGGTACTTCTCCATTTTCAATAGGTCCACAGATAGTTAGTCAGAGGCCCTCTTATGAGTAAGCAAGTCCCTTCTGAGGAAGCCCTTGCAGGGCTGCCAGGACTATTCTAGGCATCTGTGAAATAAAGTCACTTGGCTTTGCTCTATGTTGGATATGAGCTAGGCAGATCCTATGTAACTGACTATGTAAGATCCTATGTAGCTTGATTATCTGGGAAGAGCCCGTCAATTCTGAGAACAGAGTCCTCACTGTTGTAAACTCTCTCACCAGTGTTCTGGACCTATGTCTTTCCTAGTCTATTAGGCAAGTGACTAAATCCAAGCAAAGACTAATGCTGTTTTTTAAGAGTGGGTGATGCTTCCTACTTTAAACAAAAAGATGGTACATTCCCTTTCAAAAGACTATCCTTGAACTCAACAGTAATAGACAACTTTTGTCCAAGCTTTCCTTTTTATAGAGGTTGTTGAGAGAGAGAGAGAGATAGGTACTCAGCTCCAGCAGGTCCTGGATGAAATAGGTAATGTGTTTTGGGCTACAAAAAAATCTTACAGTCATTCAACTGACTATATATCTTGATCACTATCTAGTGGTCTTCTGGATTTCTGTACTCTAATTGATTATCATATATTGAATGCAGAATGAAATCTGTGCTGTACCAATTTACTTGGAACTAATGCCTACTTTTACAAACACTGCAGTCCCAACAGATTTTGATAACAACAAGACAGATTAGACTAATTTAAGTCTAATAACTGGGACATCATTCCAAATGAATAGGTGTAGTTTTTGATTAAGTTCATAAGTCCAGTAAAAAAATTATGTTATTTTTTATTTAATTTCATGGCAACTAGAACACTACTATGATCTATATTCCTACAAGGATCAGTAAGAAAACTGCTGAAACTTATACAAGTTAAAACATATGCAGCATTGTTTGTGTGTGTGTGTGTGATCAGATAAACTGCCATTAAAAATGAAAAGAACTAAGATGCTGGGAAGTTAGAAGAAATAATCATAAAGTAGCTTAAATTAAGTGAAAATTAAATGAAAAGGATATCTAAAATAAATACTTGCATATGCATGTCTCCATTGTGGCTAAGTAACAATTTCAAAGCAGAGGCCTTAGGATAGTGATCAAACAGATTATAGTTTCAGCTTGGCAAATATCTAGGTTTTATTTAAATACTCATTTATATTTTTTGTACCTGGTTTAAGTATACTATTTCTTATGTTTTATACTACAATAGACTCATACATAGAAGGTGTTTTACAATTGATTTGAATCATGACATTTTCAAGGCAAAAAGTCTTCCCGAGTGATTATTTTGTTAGTCATATAGTAACAATGTATTTAGCAGTCAGCAGTGATCATGTCAACATTTTAATGTTTTTGTTGCAAAGTAGACATTTTCTTTCAAAGTATTAAAACTAAGCTTTGCTTTCTGGAAAAAAAATATTTCGATTAAGAAGCATGTGTCATCTGTTTTCACTTTAAAAGTTAAACATGTCTGCTATATTTTAAAGATGTATAATACTTAATTTGTAAAAGTAAAAAAGCCTAGAATGATTCAATATTAATATATTTTCATTTTATTAAAGTAATAATAAACCAACCATTATTTATTAAATAGGTAAAACTAATTGGGAACATTAAACCAAGATAAAAATTAGCAATTGAAATTTCATTTGGAGAACAAAGATATTAATAATAATAATATATATACTAGGTGATTCCTTCCATGTTGAAGATTATTTAAGAAAATGACTAGGAAAACCTAGCCATTCTTCCATTTGTTGTTTTCCATTTAGCATACATTGCCTCTCGATCATTATATGTTTAGGAAATGTGAATTGCCATTGTTGTTGTCATACATTCATGTAATGTTCCATCTCTGATCAGTGCAAATTGTTTAATTTTTCATTTCCTTTAATGCCTATTTCACGAAATGAGCAAGAAATGAGCCATTATTGTATAAAGTCAAGGAAACTGTGGTGTTGAAGCAGACTCCAAAGAAATATAACATACTTACATCATACTACATAAACTCTATTTCAGAAATGTTATGCAGAGTACATAGCTATAATTTTATTTTCCTTTCCCAATCAAATATAGAGACCTTTAATCCAAGCAATGTCATACTAATACAATATGTATGCTACTGTGTTTCCCAACAAGTCCTCTGTCATCTGTGTCCTTGCTCAACCCAGAGCACATAGTTTCTACCTGTTGCTATCTTGGTGATGGGCAGAAACGATTCCTGAGATCGAGGGTTGCTATCAATATGTTACTAAATCCGGAACATCGATCCGAATGAGAAATTGTGCATGTTTGGATCGACGTCCTGGATTTGGCAACGTATCAATAGCCTTCTTTGCCCCTTGACCTCAGAGATCGTTTCTGCCCATCGCTAAGACAGCAACGGGCAGAAACTGTGTGCATTGGGTGGAGCGAGGAACTGACTCCCTCTGCCTGTTTTGCTGCTGGCTTGTTTGCAATTGACGTACTACTGGCAAGCTGATGATCTTAACTAGGGCTTATTTTGGGGGTAGGGCTTAAATTTGCAAGCAGCCTGAAAAATAATGCTAGGTTTTATTTTCGGAGTAGGTCTTATTTTCGGAAAAACATTGTATTTATTTTTACAGAAAAATTAGTTTGGGTTGATTTAAAATTAAACTGTTTATCATTAAGCACAATTAAGAGCTTGTCCTCTTAATTGTATCATCTGAGATTGATATACCTACAATTTACAGAATTAGCCAGCTGATGAATTTGGCCAACATGACACTGTCAAAAATTTCTACATATACACAGTAGAATGCAAAACAAGAACCATGAGATTCAAAATATATCAATGTACTTAGTACGACCCTTGAAATCATTCACCATTAATTAAAATCTTTCTGGATATCCTGTATTTTATAGTCTCCAGATATTTACTTTTATGTTTGTTGTACTTAAATATCATGTCATCTGACATCAGTTTCAATTAACTGGCACAAAACTAGAAATGCAAGTAGGGCAGCACAATGTGTTCCTCACTAGGATTGTTTGGAATAAACATCCTAATAAGGTATGTCTTCAGGTAGTTATAATTTAAATATACCAAATGCCAAGTAACTTAAAGTTAAAACTCAGTAGAATATGAAAGTTGGTATTCATGTAACACTTTTTATGGCTAAATTTTTTAATGGGAAGTGACAGATAATACTTTCAAATATCCCCAGATTATTAGGTATATGTATGATCTGTTGAAATTGATATTTTAAATATTTCATTTCATTTCAATATCTGATAACTAAAATTCTAATGCTCTGATTATTTATGATGATTGAAATGATGAATAATTATAGTAATCTTCATCAATACATTAGTAATCAAATAGATCACCAAATGGAACAAATGAGTCTAGAGTTTTCACTCAAAGCACAATTGGCCAGTCTCAAATTTTATCCTACTTCAGACACATTATGCAAAGGTCTAGATCTCTGGAGAAGGTCTAATGCTAGGAAAGGTGGTAGAAAGAGAAGCACACCACCAACAGTGGGGCGGATTGACTCAGTTTCAGTGGCAATGAGTTGAAAGAACTGAAAGTTCAAATTACGGATAATTATTCAAAACATGGATAGATCCTCAAGAAGAAATTCTATCTATGTGGTCATAAAATCCAGTAACAACTTTATGACACATAATCAATCAAAATCAATATATTTTAATTACAAGTGTTTGTTTTATTATAATATAACTTGATAACTACTAAAATTAATTAGTAAGTACAGGTTTGCTTAAAACGTATTTTTAAAACTAACCTGAACAAGCAAAACAATTACAGATCTCCAAAAGACTATTTCCTTCCAGAATTAAGTTCCTAGCTGCCTGTAAAAAGCAACATGTTTTTTCTTTACTATGAACCACTGCCAAGAAGAGGCATGGCCCTAGGGAAGACTAGAAGGGGAAAAGTGATGGGAAGAACAGCTGGGTAACAGAAAGCTACTTTCTATTTTTTGTAGATGGTAAGGAACAGTATGCAGTTTTTTCTCTTAGAGGTTATGTTGAAGACTTTATTTTTACAACTTTATGTGAATAAATCGAGAAAAAATATGGAAAGTGAAATTAAATAATTGGAGACTTGGAAAAGATCATCTAATATTTCCTAATAAGCAAAGAACTTATTAATTCACTGCTGTGGATCTAATTTCTGATTTCATAATAGCAGAGTGTCCGTTCTATGGACTATGAAATACAAAATGAAATTATACCATATATCGTGTCCGTTTCAATTTATTTGATGGCAAATTGGAATTGTTTGGGAAAAATTGGAAGGGGACCAATAGTTTTGTCAGTATCTGTATATTCATTTATTTATTTGTATCCCACCTTTATACACACAGACACACACCTCATATATACAAACACCTCACACATACACCTTCCCATACACTTTGCATATAATTTATATGTACGTATGCATGCATTGACATCATCAAATGATACTTTTACACAAGATAGTGAAAAAATATCGATTTCTGTTTCCTGTCCTTGTACTCCATAGAACGTTAAAAATGCAAATGAGGCATGCTAAAGAAACAAGAAGATATGAAGATTTATGTGTGCACATCTATTTCTATGATAGACATGCACATGTGTAAGCATAGGCTTACACATGTGCATATCATCTGGATGGAAAAGATTGACTTCATCAACATTATGGGAAAAGAATCATAACACTTCCAGGAGAGACGTAGATAGATTATTAGTGTGCTGCCATTGGCTATGAAGGCAGAAAACTATAAATTCAAAATAGGTTTCCAAGACAACTTCATTATAATTGCATTTCAATGACATCTTTGACTTTTGAGTATGTGAAATGCATTTGCTGTTTTTCATTGTAAACCATGCAGTGGCTCTGGATAATCAATGGGCGACATAAATTTAATAAACAAATATATAAGTAAATAAATTTGCAATTAGGGGACAACTCAGGAACCACTTCATAAGTCAACAGTCAAAGTTGAAAAAAGATACTTTTTTAATTAACCTATAAAATCATTCATTTGGTTATTTATTATTTCTTTATTAAATTTATATACCGTCCATCTCACCTAAATGACTGTGATATTCCTGAAAACATTTTTATGTAAAAAAAAAAATTGCATTCTTTTTCCTTCCATTTTTGTCAAGCATACTGTTATAGTGTTAATAAAAAAAAGACTTAGGACATAATATTCACCCTTTACATTATGAATCAGCAGACAATTTTCCATTATGTTAAAATATTTCTTTTAGCATCTAAAAATTATTTTAAAAGGACAGATAAATGTCATAGATGGCTATTTAATATGTGCAGTGCTTTTAATTTTATGGTCATGAATATACACAGGTATTTGTTCACAAATTTGCACTATACTCAAATGACTTACTATTTTTAATTATCAAAGCTGTAATTGATAGAAATGAATTCCATTTAGGAAATCTGAAAGAAGGAAGCACTGTATAAATTAATAGGAAATAGATTTTAAAATATTCATTCTGGAATATTCAGGAAAGTAAACATCTTCGAAGGTCTACCAATATATAATAACTTGTTTTCATTCTAAAAAATGCAAAATAACTTGGAATAACATTACATCCCAAACATTTACTGTAGTGAGCAGCTAATGAGATACAACATTTCACAAGCTATACAAGAGCATATAATATTTGTCCCTCTAACACGGTAGACTGAGGCAGGGGGAATCTTGGAAATGGCAAATGGATTTTTCTTTTAACAAGGACAGAATAGCAATCTTGACTCCACCCTGAAATAAACTAAGTCCAGTGCCACCTTGTGATAACCTGTATAATGACACCATTGAAATGTTTAATGGATCAGGCAAATCAGTCAATAAAGCAGGAATCTAAATATTCCTAATTCAACTGGAAAGAGGACAAATGATTTTCAGGTCACTTTGGAATACCATACTATTTATGCATTTTCTGACAGTATCCTTTCATTATAAGGACAGTGTTTAAAGTTTCTGTTAATTATTTACAAATACATACAGAATCAAAACAATCAAAATGTTACAATTTTTCTTTATCTTTATTTTGATAAGCATTCTTTTCTAGTACTTTCTGGACATAAATGTGATTATTCTCATACTAAATTGTGCTGGTTATAAAATACCAATAATTATTTTATTTACTAGCGTTTTAGCTCTTAGCTCACTAGGTATTTTCCCAGTCAGGACACACTAATTCTTCCATATGCTGGATTGGAAATGCTGATTAGTCTTCTCATTAGCAATTTGGGTAGTTTATACCTAATATCTATCACAGATAATTTTGAAAGACAATTTGTGGACAATTCTTTCTTAGCTTTCTTCTAGTCATATGCTTCACTATTGTCTTGAAAGCAGGCTAAGATTAATACAGAAAAAACATGGCACATGTTCAGAATGATTAGACTTCTGCCAAAATTGATCACAGTTTCAGTTGGTATGCCAAAATTAATTTGCAACAGATAAAAATCAAGCAAGGAGAAACTTCATATATCCTGAACAAGTTTAAACAATAAATATATAAACTTTTCAGTTTAGATAATATACTAGTTTTCATCAAAGGCTGATGTGAAGGGGATTGTCCATGGAATGCTAATTCAAAGAAGTGTGTCTAAAACCAGCCATTATTTTTTGTCAGGATTGCTCAAAAGCTATAAAAATGACAAGCTGTTTTATCCAAAATCAATGAAGTGCTGTGCTCTATTCAAATGAAATCTGAAGCACTACTTCTGAATTATTTTCAAAGTATGCATAGCCCTACTGCACAACTATGTAAAAATAATAAAACTGTCAATATTCATTTATTAAAATAATTAATACTGTTCTTGATCATTTTAGTTAGTTGAATTTAAGATTAAAATTTAGAAAAATTGGTAAAGTACAGCTGCTTAGTTACTCAAGCGTGAAAGTGGTGCAACTTGAGTGAGGATATGTCAGTATATTGTTCGACATGCTTTATGTCAGAGGTCTCCAACCTTGGTCCCTTTAAGGCTTGTGGACTTCAACTCCCGGCTGAGGAATTCTGGGAGTTGATGTCCACAAGCCTTAAAGGCCTCTGCTTTATGTCACTCATATGAATTATTACCTAACAAAGAAGAAAAAATTTACACTTGATCCTCTAGATGTACATACAGTGCATTCAGAAAGTATTTAGACCCCTTTCACTTTTGTCAATTTTGTTATGCTGCAGCCTGATTCTACAGTTGCTGAAATTCATTTTTTCTCAATCTACACTCAGTATCCTCTAACAATAAAGTGAAAAAAGAATTTTAGAAATGTCTGTAAATTTATTAAAAATAAAAACTGAAATATCACATTGGTGTAAGTATTCAGACCCTTTAAACAACATATTCTGTTTTCACTTTGTCATTATGGGCTACTGAATGTAGATTGAGAAAAAAATAATTTCACCAACTGTAGAATCAGACTACAGCATAACAAAATTGACAAAAGTGAAAGGGGTTTGAATACTTTCTGAATGCACTATACACATCATAGATTTATGGGTCTTTCTCACATTTAAGGATCTGGAGGGGGGAGATGGAAATGGGAGGGTAAGGTACTATATGATATATCATTTAGCATGCCAGCTTTGGCTCCATAAACCAGTAGTCGCCAACCGTTTGGACCTCAGGAACCACTAAATTAATAATTTTTAATTCCACGGACCACTAATACGATTTTTTTTTAAAAGGTACATGCATTTGTAAAATAATGATCAGAGAATTTCCATTTTATTAATATAAAAGGCACCTATTTAACAAAATTTAAAAAGCTTATTTAATTATAACAAAATCTTTAAAAGTTGTTTAATTGTAGCAAAATTATTAAAGTTAGTTTAATTAGTACAAAGTAATTGAAGTTTCTTTAAGTATTACACATTTTAGTGTGACATTTGTTCCTGCTTGTGTGTGTGTGTGTGTGTGTGTGAGAGAGAGAGAGAGAGAGAGAGAGAGAATGAGAGGCAAAGACATACACACACAGAGAGAATAACACACACACACACACAGAATGAGGGACAGACAGACACACACATAAAGAGAAAGAGGCAGAGAGAGAGAGAGAGAGAGAGAGACAGACAAACAGACAGACAGACAGAGAGATAGACACACACATACACACAGAGCACCATACAACTATATAAAAAAAATTCAAATAATCTCCAGATTTTTCTGTGGACCACCAAAAAATTTCGTGGCCCACTGGTGGGCCCCAGCCCATAGGTTGGCAACCACTGCCATAAACCATCTGTTATAAAGTTAAGAATCTTTCCTATCTTAATTTTATATATAAGCAAACCTACATACCAGCAACACTCAAAGTGGTATCAATACTCTACTAAGAGATATCAATATTCTACTATGAGGAAGTAATACAAGTTTGTATTGTTTTCAAATTTCTTGTGTGTCTAATCACACTTGGCCAAATCAAGTATTAAATTAAATTTCAGTAGTTTCATACTGAGAATATTTTGGCCGTTACTTGGCTTCTCATAAAAGAATTATGTCCTTGTTCGGTTTTCTGAATTTAAAAAGCTAAATGGTAGAAAAAGCAGGGCAGCTTCTCAGAATGCTTCTAATATTAATTTCTTGAATACAAATAATATCATTAATCCCAAGATTATAAAGACTCAGATGCTAAGATTTTTTTTATCACTCAAAAAATAAACTAAATTTATAAGTCAGATATAAGATAAAGCGAACAGCCAGTTTGGTGTAGTGGTTAATGTTAGGTCCGATCACGGAAAGAAGCAGGTTGGAAAACCTCAGTGAATCGCAACAGCGTTTATTAACAGGCTGATTATTTTAACAATCCTTTATAGCATATTGGGCTGGTGCAACAGCCAATCAACAGGTCAAGCTGGATGGTCTCCAAAATGTCTGAGTAGTTGGGAGGGGGGAAAAAACTCCCAACATCTGCTGACCACTTAATTAGATCAGACAGCCAGGAGCCTCACTTGACCAGCAGACTCCTAGGATCCAGCAGTTAAGGCACCAAACTAGTGAATTTTAGTCTGGCCTTAGACACAAAGCCAGCTGGGCGACCTTCAGCCAGTCACTCTCTCTCAGCCCTAGGAAGGGGGCAATTCCGAAGTATTGCCAAGAAAACTGCAGACATATGTCCAGAGAGTTTCCAGCAGACAACACTGATTTGAAGGCACACAAAAATAGTTTCATCTATTGTATATACCTATATTTTAAAAAGACACAAGGTTTAATTATGCCAAGAAATGTTTCATCTATGTTCACTCTTTCATTGCTGAAGTTATTATTGCTGTTGTTGTAGCTACATTATTCTTTCTGGATAAGAGAGTTGCCAATCACAGCATGAGCAATATAATATCTATCAGAACTCCTATAATTTTATTTTTTACTTATACTAAAAGAGATGAATTTGTAATGAATATAGAGAAAAGCAGCATCAAAGAAAAAACCATTTATATTCTATTGGTAAATTTGAGATAGCATTTAATTTTATTTTATTTATGTATTCATCAAATTTAGATAGCCACCTATCACACAAATGTTACATATGATTTAAAGCCGAAACTTAAAAATATTTATTTCAAACATTCTATTATATTAGAAAAAAATTAAAAAGGATATGCCATATCAGCTACTGAATACAAATCTGTAAATCAGTTGACTTTAAAGCATTTTAAATGAAGGAAAACATTGAAAATCACAGCTAGAATGTAAAATTTAAAATAGAAATAACTACAAAAGCTTCTAAAATATCAATTTCTTACCTTACATCTAGATGTCTTATAATGCAAGTTGCATTTAAAAAATAAAATAAAATATTGGAAACCTGCAAATATTCAATTATTCAGATATTCCAAACATTTGTTAATTAAATCAGAAGGCTCTGATCTTAAACACATATTCACTGACATAATAATAAACACTGATAGTACTTTTTTGTGTGTGAAATTTTTAAACAAAGGTTAAAATTCTACACTTGCAAATTCTACACTTTAAAAATATTTTTTAATTTTTCTTTAGATCATTATTTTTATTTAGATATTCCTTTAAAAAAGATTACCCTTCTGTTACAGGCCTGCAAGAGTCTGAAATCAAAAATGTCATATTTGGATGTTTGAAAAAGTGATTAAAGTTATGCACTCCCCAATGAAGAATTAATGCAAAAACTATGGACCGTATTGTATGCACTGAACTCACAGAACAAAGCATTACGTACAAACACATTTTTTTTCTTCACTCTAAGCTGGGAGAGAAAGGGAACACCCGCAAAGCTACAATGTTGCAAAGAGCTCATTAACATAGATAAAGGAGCAGTGGCTACTGCCACCGATTCATTTTTAAGCAAATGTTGCCAATAGTCCAAAATTGAACAGATTGAGCCAGAAAGCGAAAAAAAACCCTAAAGATCATTAAAATTTGCATACTCTCATCCCATTCTTTCCAGCAGCTGTCTCAGATCTTTTCAATTCTATCACCGGCATCTCCTGTAATCTCCTTGGAAAGAAAACCCTGAAAACACTTAAAACAAGCAGATTTGGACGTTGGTGCTCAGCTGGGCTCCGGGGCTTTCCTCTGATGCTGAACAGCTGATTGGCTGTTGAGTGGACACAGTTGGGTTCTGCTACACTCATAATGCAAAACATCACTCATTTATCAAGTTAAAATTTATTTAAAATATTTGCTCGTCTTGTAAAACACTCGCAGACCAAGTAACTCACAATTCAAGGTTTTATTGTACAAGAAAGAACACAATAAAGTATAAAGCACCACAGATAGTGGTGAATTTCAAGTTTTAGGAAAAATATTACCTCAGCTCCTGAATACTTTTTTGTTTGTACAATAAGCTCCTCCAAATTGATCTCAGAAGATATCGGCATATTGCAAAACTGAATTTTAAAGATTTCTCTGCGAGTGGCTTCATCAGGCAAAGGAACATAAATAATTCTGTCAAATCGACCAGGTCGTATTAATGCCTACAGTAACAAAATCATAAAGAAGAATTATTAATAGATCACGAAAGGTTAACAAATAAAATAAATACTTATATACAACTTACAAAAGTAGTATTCACTTTAATACTATGCAGCTTAACGCCAATATGATATAAAATAAAATATATAAAAGCTGTTATATGGCAGGTTGTTTGAATACTAAAATAAAGCCCTAAAGGTCTACCTTCTTCATTTTTACCACTATTTTTTGGTCCCACCAGTTTTTACCTGCTGGCAAATGGAATTTTTTGCAGATATTCCAATGCACACTCATTGCTTGTTTGTCATACCATTGATATGGTATTAGTCTGTGCAATCTTCTTACAGCAATTAGGCAGTCCACCGTTTCTTCAGTTTCTATTCAGAGGCAGCATTTTCTGCCTGTTACTATCTTCTACATTCTGGCTTTGTATGCACTTATTCTTAGGGCATGAGTCTTGTGCACTCAGAATTAGTCCCTCTGTCTCTTTCTTCAACTTTCCTGTCCTTAGCTGTGGCCAGGTCTTTTTGTTATCTGTTTTGCCTGCAGGTGTGTGTGTGTGTGTGTGTGTGTGTGTGTGTGTGTGTGTGTGTGTGTAGTGACCATGTAATAGTTTGCTTTGGCATGTCTCATTTCTGTTCCTCACTTAGTCTTTCTTATAGGCTAGTTTGCATTCTTCGATATTCAGTAATCCTTCATAATATACTAGTTTCAATACATCTTCTTCACTATCCTTAGATATTCTTCAAATGTCCTTCTGGTTCTTTAATTGTCTGGTGAATTTCACACCCAACTACCATGTTTCCTCGGTCTTCATATCCAAGGCTTCTAGTTCTGCTTGATTCTAGTCTATTGCTCCAGATGTCAATCTAATGACTAGAATTGACAAGATGTTAATTGCTTTGATGGTATTTCTTTTACAGAGTTTGGGCTTTATGATATTTTTCACTCAGACAATATATTCACTACAAAACTTCTCTTTGACTTCAGTATGCTCGATGTTGTCGACTTTAAGGATTCCTGGCTGTTTGTAGTAATCTTCGTCATGCATATTCTTTCTGTTATTTCTAGTTTAGGCCATTTTGATTACTTTAGTTTTCATTACGTTTCCCCTGTTGGTGGTAAGATAAGGTGGCACATTTGTTCAGTCCAAAGTCTATTGCAATAACTCGGTTGTATATACAGACAGTGTTGATCAGTGTTTCCATTTCAGAGGGTGTTTTTCAATAAAGCTTCAGATAGCCC
>JANHFO010003178.1:507250-517546 GCA_032468095.1 Pareas carinatus | reverse complement strand
CAATCACTACATAAACGACCCAGGAGATTACAACACAACAGCCCATTATACCAACATCAACTCCATCAGCCAGTCAGAAAATAACAACGCAGCCAACAGTCCAGCACACCAAACCCTCCCATCAGTATTTACAGATAAAAGACAACTCCAATCACACTTCACTCATACTAGCACGAAGCCAAAAGTACCAGCCTAAAGATGGCAAGTGAGACCTCGCTGAAATGTCACCAAGATTCTCTCATTCCTACACGGGAAAAGACCCAAACACACCTAGACTTACGTGTATGTGTGTATATTTTATATATATATCACTGTATATCACTATGTCTGTCTGTCTGTCTGTCTGTCTGTCTACCTATCTGTCTAATCTATCATCAAATTTATTTGCCATCAGTCTCTTAGTTCAGACGACCGTGAAGCTTCTAGTTATACAGAGTTGTGGGCCACTTGTGACTATTCAAAGTAGTCTATGTGCCATATCTCATATTCCTAACAAAGAATATGTCTTCATTAATGGAATGTACATGCAGAGGTACCCAGCTACCCTCTCTCTCCCCCTGTATGGCTGAATAGAATACGTTGGATTCTATTTCAATTTCCTCAATTCCTGTCTTTGTTCCTAATATGCAAACCAAGTATCTTTGCTTAAAATAAACTCTAAAAGATAGAGGCTCCAAGGCTCAGGGTCATCATATGAAGTCATCATGCAGTTTTCTTGACCGAAAGCAGTTACCGTTGTCTTGGCATGTTCACAAAGAGGTTGAAGATAATTAAAATATTGACTGAATCCAAGCCTGTCTAGCTTTTTGTCAGTATAAACTGCACTGTTAAAATAATGAGTGGTTGAAAACGACAACTACAAATGCTGCTCTGTTTCACAAATAAGGCATTATTTTAAAGTATATTCTTTTACTTTCACATTATATTAATACTCTGCTTCTTGAAAAAATGTTTGGTTTTTCACATAAACGATATTGGGTCCAGTAAGATCTAGCAAGCTGCAAAACCAATTAAAAAATTAGGCACAATCAAGATTTGCTGAGCACATCCAGGATTCAAGTTTTTTATTCTAGTATTAAAACACTGCTTTCCTTTTCACCCACTAATCTAGCGGGTGGTGGATTCTAAAGCTCGACTATATGATCCTCCCAATGCTTGCCTGATCTCATCGTCCTCAGAGTTGGTTGTGGCTGTTGGCTTCCCTGCTGGTGAGTGATCATCTCTGCACCATCATTCATGCAGTGTCATCTTCAAATCTTGAGGTCAATGGGAGAACAGTAGTATGCAAAACGTGAAGTCTTCAGTGGTGAGCTTCTCTGAACTTTTGGTCTTGTCATCTGCCAGGAGATTTCCATATGGCTCACATGGCGAGCCCAGAACTAGTTTCAGTCACAACTTTCGATGAGCTTTGTATAAATTTGTCTAGCAAATAGTTGGCTAGTATAGTCTCAGTATGAAACCTGGATTTTGGTTAATACAATAAACCATAGTTCATTTAATCATGTGTTGTATAAAATAATGTGTTGCATAAAAAAATATATTCAAGCTTTCCCCTCCTTTGGTTAGCCAGGAACATGAAATAATCTGTACCTCAGAAGAGGCTTGTGCTGTCGAAGAGGAATATTCTGAAAAACTCATTTCCTTTTCAGTCTTGGTGTCTGAAGATTATCCAGTAATCCTGTTTCAAAAGAGGAACAGTGATTGGAACTGCATACTATTGGCAAGTCCTTAAAAGTTCCAGGAAAATTCATATTTGCTTTAAGGAAGTTCCACGATGAGCCCCATATCCAGTCTGAATCCTGTTTTCCCGTATGAATCTGGAATGTTACACAGCCCTACTAAAGAAGAGAATATTTGTAGTTTAGGATTGAAATGAGGGGTCCTTGGTTGTTTTATTTTAATTTTAAACTTATTTCATTCTTTGACAAAGTGACTAAAACAGTGGAACAGGAAATGCAGTGAACATGGTATACTTGGACTTCAGTAAGGCATTTGGAAAAGTTGATCACAGCCTACTTCTTGGTAAGCTAGAAGAATGTAGGATTGACTCCATCTCCACCAGATGGGTCGGTAATTGGCTGACAAAGCACACTCAACATGCAATTCTTAATGGAACTACATTTACATGGGAGGGAAGTAAGCAGCGGGCTACCCCAAACTTCTGTATTAGGCCCGGTACTTATCAATATCTTCATAAATGATTTAGATGAGGGAATAGAAGAGGAACTCATCAAATTTGCAGATTATAGTAAGCTGGCCAGAATAGCCAGCAGCCCAAAAGAAAGGCTCAAGATCCAGATGGAACTCAATAGACGTTCACTGGACCCTATCCAACAAAATGAAATTTAATGTAGAGAAAAGCAAGGTTTCACACATAGGCAAGAAAAATTAAAAGTACAGGTACAGACTAGGTGAAATCTGGCTCAATAGTAGTACCTGCAAGAATGATCCTGGAGTCCTAGTGGACAACTATTTAAAAATAAGCCAACAGTGTGTGGCAACAGCCAAAAAAACCCAGTGCAATCTTAGGCTGCATTAATAGAGGAATAGAATCAAGATAATGTGTAGTACTAGTATTCCTGTACAAAAAAACCTTGGTAAGACCACATTTAGAATGCTGCATCCAGTTTTGGTCACCCCAATCCAAAAAAAGATGTTGAGACTTTGGAAAGAGTTCAGAGAAGAACAGCAAAAATGATTAGGGACCTAGAAACTAAAATATACAAAGAATGATTGCAGGAACTGGGTATGCCTAGTCTAGTAAAAAGAAGAACCAGGGGTGACATGGTAGAAGTCTTCCAATACTTGAAGGGCTGCCACAGTGAAGAGGGGGAGATCAACCTATTTACCAAAGCACCTGTGAGGGGGGGGGACAAAGAAGATTGGATGGAAACTAACCAAGGAGAGAAGCAACCCAGAACTAAGGAGAAAATTCCTAATAGTGAGAATAATCAACCAGTGGAACAAATTACCTTCGGAAATATAGGTATCCTGTGAGAGCATTGAGTTGGACTAGATCAGAGGTCTCCAACCTTGGTCCCTTTAAGGCTTGTGGACTTTAACTTCCAGAAGTTGAAGCTGGCTGTGGAATTCTGGGAGTTGAAGTCCACAAGCCTTAAAGGGACCAAGGTTGGAGACCTCTGGACTAGATGACTTCCAAGGTCCTTTCCAGCTCTGTTGCTGTTAGTTTTCTTGCAGACATTACTCAAGTTGGATAACATTTATCAGTGCTCATAGAGTTGACATTGCTCTCATTTTATATCCTGTCAGTGTTGGTGTTAGTGGTCTTGGTGACTCTTTGGTTGGGCTGCTTACCGTTAGCTTGTTGGGCAGTTCCTTGATCGGGATATTGTTTGCTTCTTTGCTACCTTAATCTTGGTGTTAAAATCTGCACATATGGGTGTTGATAGCTGGTGAGGAGGTGTTCTGGTCTTTTAGTTTCCTTTTTGGCTTGTTGATCTCTTTTCAATGGTATATAGATGTTGTTTATGCCTATTGATGGCCAGTTTGTCAGAGTGCCAGGCTTCCAGAAATTTTCCAGGATTTTTTGGATTTGGCTTGGTCTAGTGTGGTCAGTTTCCCAGTTGCAACTTTGGTTAAATCTTTTCACATGTTGTAAAAATTAAGGATTTTTTACTGGAACCTGCCTTGGGGCTGCGAGATACAGAAGGATCTTGTGGCTGCAGTCAACACTCTGTATGAACTAATTGGACTTAGGAATACAACCAAGTTCGTAATCAGCTTTTTAATTGTTTAATTGGTGTGGGTGGAACTAGGGAGAATGAGGGAGCCGGGGGCAGAGAATGGAGCTCCCCATGCTGAGTGCTTACGCAGAAGCGGATGGGGGCCCAGACATGGCCCCCAGTTTGGTGTGAGTGGAATGCCTTGCCTGCCGAGGATGAGAGGGACCGCTGGGGTGGGGAGGGAGACCCCTGGGGGGGTGGAGAGCTGGAATATTCCGATCGTGACTGGGAGAGGTAGATATGGTGGGAGCCAAGGGGTAGGCCGCTCTCGGGGAACTAGGACTCGCTGCCTTAAAACCATTACTTGTTCCAGCTCCTTTGGTTTGGGTTCACTGGGCTCATCTCGTATAACTGGAGACTTGGGAGGTTGGGGCCCTGGCCTCAGGCTGCTGTTGCTTATTGCCAGATCTATTGTTAACAAGACCTCCCTTGTTCAGGACTTAATCCTAGAGGAGGGGGCAGAGACCTGGCATGTATAACCGAGACCTGGCTGGGCCAGGAGGGGGGAGGGTTCATCTCTCAGAGATGTGCCCAGACGAATTTCAGATATTGCATCAGCCGCGATTCCAGGGAAGGGGTGGAGGAGTGGCAGCTATTGTTCCAAAACAGCCTAGGTCCTCGCAGGATCCCTGTCCCAGAGATTGTTGGGTGTGAGTCTCTTGAGGTTGGATTCAAGGGTTCAGTTGGGCTTGTTGACGTACCTGCCTCCCAGCTGCTTGACAACAGCCCTGGCAGTGGAGTTGGCTGATGGTACTGGGGGACTTCAACCTACCGTCACTCGGCGAATCCTCTGATAGTGCCCAGGAGTTCATGGCCTCCACGACAACCATGGACCTGACTCAAGTAATTGAGGGTCCAACCCACGAGGGGACACACACAATTGACCTGGTATTTCTCTCAGGACAATGGAGATATGATCTGAAATTACGGGGTATAGAGATCTCGCCCTGGTCATGGTCAGATCATTTCCTGCTGAGACTGGACTTTAAGATGCCACACCCCCATTACAGGGAGGTTGAACTGATAAAATGGTTCCGCCCCAGGCACCTAATGGACCCGGGAGGGTTTCAGAAGGAGCTTGGGAAGATACCTGACTCCCTTGTCCACAGTCCGGCTGAGACCCTAGTGGCTGCCTGGCATAAGGAGGCATCTGGGGCATTGGATCGGATTGCGCCTTTGCGTCCTCTCAATGGCAGCGGATCCAGAAAAGCTCCTTAATTTACTGAGGAGCTCAGGGAGATGAGGCGCCAGAAGAGATGTCTAGAGTGACTTTGGAGAACCAATAAATCCGAATCCGACTAAACACTTTTAAGAACCTTTGTTAGGACTTATTTGGTGACAATACAGATGGCAAAATGTTCATATTTTTCTGCCCTTATTGCATCCACGGAGTCTCGCCCAGCCGCCCTATTTACAGTAACTCGCTCCTTTCTTAATGTTGGGGGAGCAGAGGAGCCCTTACAGGGTAGAGCTGAGAAATTTGCAGTTTCTGTCGAATGAAATCGCCCAGATTCGGATGGACCTGGACTCTGATTGGGCAATATCGACCGAGATGACAGGGGTGGGTCTTATTCCTATTGTGTGGGAGGAGTTTTAGCCAGTGACTCCTGAGGAAGTGGACAAGGCTGTAGGGGTGATGAATGCCTCCACTTGTTTACTGGACCCGTGCCCCTCCTGGCTGGTTTCAGCCAGCAGGGAGATGACACGAGGCTGGCTCCAGGCTTTAGTCAATGTGGCCTTGAGTGAGGGGTCCTTCCCGCAACCTTTAAAGGAAGCGGTTGTAAGGCCCCTCCTCAAGAAGCCTTCCCTGGACCCAGCAGAATTAACAAACTTTCATCCAGTCTCCAACCTACCCTTTGTAGGAAAGGTTGTAGAGAAAGTGGTGGCAATTCAGCTCCTGTGGTCATTGGATGAAGCAGATTACCTCAACCCTTTTCAGTTCTGCTTCAGACCTGGCTACAGTACGGAAACTGCTCTGGTCACATTGATGGATGATCTTTGGCTAGCCTGAGATGGGGGTCACTCCTTCATCTTGGTGCTACTTGACCTCTCAGCGGCCTTCGATACTGTTGACCCATGGTATCCTTCTGGGACGACTAAGAGAGCTGGGAGTGGGTGGCACTGTGCTACAGTGGTTCTCATCTTATCTCTCTGGTCGGTCACAGTCGGTGTTGGTGGGAGGACAGAGATCGACCCCTAGGCCCCTCGTTTGCGGGATGCCTCAGTGCTTGGTCCTCTCTTCCCTTCTACGTCTACATGAAGCCACTGGATGAGATCATCCAACGATTCGGGGTGAGATATCAACAATATGCTGACGATACACAGCTATATATCTCCACCCCGCGCCAATTCAGTGAAGCAGTGGACGTGATGTGCTGATGCCTGGAGGCTGTTAGGGTCTGGATGGGAGTCAACAGACTTAGACTTAACCCTAACAAGACCGAGTGGCTGTGGGTATTGCCTCCCAAGGATTATACTGACTGCCCATACTTAGTTCTGGGGGGAGAGAAATTGTCCCCCTCAGAACGGGTTTGCAATTTGAGTGTCCTCCTAGACTCACAGCTAAAATTAGACGACCATCTGACTCCTGTGGCTAGGGGGACCTTTGCACAGGTTCGCCTAGTGCACCAATTGCGACCCTATTTGGATCAGGAGGCACTCCGTACAGTCACTCATGCCCTTATCACCTCACAGTTAGACTATTGTAACACTCTACATGGGGCTACCCTTGAAAAGTGTCCGGAGACTGCAGTTGGTCCAGAATGCAGCCGTGTGAGCTGTTGTGGGTGTACCGAGATACACCCACATTGCACCAATTCTCCGCAAGCTGCACTGGCTCCCTATTGGTCTCCGGGCACAATTCAAGGTGTTGGTTATTTCCTTTAAAGCCCTACATGGCTTGGGGCCAGGCTATTTGTGAGACCGCCTTCTACCACGTCGCCCAGCGACCAGTAAGATCCCACAGAGTTCGTCTCCTCCGCGTCCCGTCAGCTAAACAATGTCGGCCGGCCGGCCCATGGGGGAGGGCCTTCTCTGTGGCTGCCCCAGCTCTCGAACCAATTACCTCGAGATCCGAACCATCCCCACCCTAATGGCCTTCCGAAAGGCTTTGAAGACCTGGCTTTTCTGGCAGGTTTGGGGCCGTTGATCTCTCTGGGTGATCTGCCGAGATCCGGCGATGAATGGTGTGTGAGTGTGTTTTGAAGATTTTTTAAATGTTTTAAAATATTTTTTAATGCAATATGTTGTGGGCCGCCCTGAGTCATTGGAGAGGGGCGGCATACAAATGGGATTAAATAAATAAATCGTATCTTTTGACTGCTAGGTGTGAATGTTGCACGGAACATGGACGTCATTTCAAAGAAATTTCTAAGCATATTAAGGCATGTATTGCCGATGTTTCTTTAGTTCTCTACTTTTAGAAATCTCAGTTCTCCCCCACTGTTCATATTCCCTCCACCTTTTGTTTCTTCACTCCAGCTGGCAAATCAACTTTTTTGAAGAAACATTTAATCTCAGTTGGATATGCGTATGTCAACCAGGTAAGCAATGGGAGATTAAAACCCTTCTCACCGTACTTGATTGCTTTCTTCTTTCCTTTATATGCTGTCTTTCTCCCATCCAGGACATACTTGGTTCATGGAAGAAATGTGTGGCACTGTGTGAAACATCACTGCAAGCAGGAAAGAGTGTAGTAGTGGATAATACCAATCCTGACCTGGAATCGAGACGAAGGTAAGGTTCCTCCCTTCAGCGGATAATGTGTAATCTGCAAGCCCAATGCTTGGAAATGATTGGACAAGTTGAGAAATTAAAATGCGGCCCCCTTATCTAGGTATACCGAATGTGCTAAGAAGGCCAGGGTTCCTTGTCGCTGCTTTCTTTTTACTGCTTCATTGGACCAAGCCAAGCATAACAACAGAGTAAGTACTTTGGATTACAATTTCTCAATTTTAGCCATTTTAAGATGGTTGGACTTCAACTCTCAGTGAGCCAGCTCAGCTTAGTGGTTAAAGCGCCAAGCTAGAAACCAGCAGACTGTACGTTCTAGTCCTCCTTTAGGTATGAAAGACAGTTGGTTGATTTTGGACCAATTACTGTGTCTAAGTTCAACTCACCACACAACTTTTGTTGAAAGAAAAATAGAAAAGAAAGGAGTATTAGGTATCTTGAGTTATTAAAATAACCAAGGCGGAATTTTAAAAAGTCTGCGCATTTTAAACTTGCTGAGATTAAGGAACGCTGCTTTATACCATGATCTAGAGTGTGTCCCACACACACGGGGAGACACACTCTAGACTTGATTTTTATCTCTGGTCAGTGGTTAGATGATCAGCAATTAGAGGATTTAAGTATTGAACCCTTGTCATGGTCTGATCATTTCCTCCTTCAGCTCGACTTTCTCACTGTAACAGCCTGCCGCAAGGAGGTGGAACGAACTAGATGGTTCTGCCCCAGGCACCTGATGGATCCGGAATGGTTCCAGAGGGAGCTTGGGCCAGTGCCGGGGGCTCTGTCCCAAGGCCTGACCGAGGAGCTTGTGGCCACTTGGAATAGAGCGGCCGTTGGCACCTTGGATCGGATCATGCCTTTGTAGCCTTTGACCTGGTGCAGAATTAACCTGGCCCCTTGGTTCTGTGAGGAGCTGAGGGAGATGAAGTGCCGGAAAACATGCCTATAGTGTAATTGGAGGACTAGCCGCTCTGAATCCGACTAAACCCTATCAAGATCTCATATTAAGATCTATTTGGGAGCAATCAAAGAGGCGAAGAGGAATTACTTCATCTCTGTGATTGCGTCGGTAGAGTACTGCCCAGCCGCCCTCTTTAGGGTGACCTGCTTCTTGCTTCATCTAGGAGCATGGGGGGACCTCTTGGAGGATTGTGTTGAGGAATTTGGGAGTTATCTGCATGATAAAATCGCTCAGATCCAGAAAGACTTGGACTCCGACTGGCATGATCCTGGCAAGATGGAAAGGACAGGTCTTGAGAATTCTGTATGGGTTGAGTTTGATCCTGTGACCCCGGATGACATGGTGCTGTTAGGGTGGTTAAATCCCACCACATGTTTACTAGACACATGCCCCTAATGGCTGGTATTGGCCTCCTGGGAGGTGACAAGAGGCTGGCTCCAGGAAGTAGTGGAGCCTTTCTTGAGTGAGAGATTCGTACCTGCCACCTTGAAGGAGGCAGTGGTGAGACCTCTCCTCAAGAAACCTTCCCTGGACTCGGCTACTTTTGTAAGTTATCATCCCATCTCCAACCTTCTCTTTTGGCGAAGGTTGTTAAGAGTGTGATGGCATATGAGCTTCCCCGACATCTGGAGGAAACTGTCTATTTGAACCCATGCCAATCCAGCTTCAGACTTGGTTACATTACAGAAACGGCATTGTTCGCGTTGGTTGATGATCTCTGAAGGGCCCAGGATAGGGGATATTCCTCTATCCTGGTCCTGTTAGACCTCTTGGTGGCTTTTGATACCACCGACCATGGTATCATGCTGCGCCGGTTGGAGGGGTTGGGAGTGGGAGGCACTGTTTTGCAGTGGTTCTCCTCCTACCTCTCCGGCTGGACACAGATGGTGTTGACAGGAGGGCAGAGGTCGACTCAGAGGTGCCTGTTATGTGGAGTGCCGCAGGGGTCAGTTCTCTCACCTCTCCTGTTCAACATCTATATGAAGCTGCTGGTTGAAATCATCCATGGCTTTGGGGTGGAGTGTCATCAGTACCCTGATGATACTCAGCTGCACATCTCCACCCCAGGCCACCCCAACAATGCTGTGGACATAATGATCCAGTGTCTTGAAGCCGTGTGGGTTTGGATGGGGAGGAACAGGCTCAGACTCAGCCCTTCCAAGACTGAGTGGGGGCTTTTTATCAAGTCCGCTTGATTCACGAATTGCGGCCCTTTCTTGATCGGGACGCCCTATGCAAAATCACTCATGCCCTGGTCTCTTCTCGCCTGTATTATTGCAACACACTTTACATGGGGCTCCCCTTGAACCATACCCGAACTGTACCACTTGGGGAATTGTGGAAGCCAAAGGTCAGGCCCATTTGACCCTCCTGCTGCACTGGCTTCCAGTGGTCTTTCAGGTGCACTTCAAGGTATTGGTTATGACATTTAAAGCACTCAATGGCCTGGGACCAGGATACCTACAGGAATGCCTACTTCCAGCCAATATCTCCCACAAGTCAGTAAGCTCCCACAGAGAGGGCCTCATCAGGGTGCCATCAGCCAGACAATGTCGGCTGGTGACCCACAGAGTGAGAGCCTTCTTTGTGGCAGCTCCAGCCCTGTGGAATGAACTTCCTCCAGAGATACAGACCATTACAGATCTCCAGGCCTTCCGTCGGGCCCTAAAGACATTAATATTTACCCAAGCCGGGCTGTCCTGATCCCTCTTTTACATTGTAATTTGGTTTTAAAATTTTAACTGTAAATTTTAATTTTATTCAGCCAACATATTTAATTTTTTTAAGGGATTTTAATATTGTATTTATGACTATGTTTTTTTTGGGCTGTACACCGCCGAGAGAAGGACAGTATAAAAT
>JANHFO010003178.1:471137-481724 GCA_032468095.1 Pareas carinatus | reverse complement strand
GAGGTTATGTGGCCAGCATGACTAGACACCAAAAGTGCACGGAGCGCTGTTACCTTTCCACTGAAGTGGTCCCTATTTTTCTACTTGCATTTTTACATGCTTTCGAATCGCTAGGTTGGCAGAAGCTGAGGCGAGTAATTGGAGCTCATTACATTGCTTGGCACTAGGGATTCGAATTGCCGACCTTCCAATCAACAAACTCAGCGTATTTATCTGCTGAGTCACCGGGCCTCCTCTATTTATAGGTAAATAACTACAACCACCTTACAACCACAATTGAACTCCACAACCTCTGTTACTAAGCAAGACAGTTAATTGAATCATGCCTCGTTTTACAACCTTTTTGCCATGGGTTAAGCAAACCATCAAAGTTGTTAAGTGAACCATGTGATCATTAAGCAAATCTGGCTCCCCCCATTGACTTTGCTTGTCAGAAGCTCACTAAGAAGGTTGCAAATGACAATCTCAGAACACTGGGATGCTGCAACCATTGTAAATAGATTGCCAAGCACTCAGAGTCTGAGCATATATCTGTGGGGATGTCGTAAGTGTGAAAAATGGTCATAAATCACTTTTTTTCAGTGCCATTATAACTTTGAACCATCATTAAACAAATGGTTGTAAATCAAGGACTATCTGTATTTCTTAATTTTACTAGCTGTGTCACGGGCACTGGAAGCATGGGGAGAACATCTCAAATGATAGCGTTGGTGGAGGAATTACTGTTCTTAAGTCAATTCAAAGGCTTAAAACTGATTTTTTTTCCTGTCTCATTCTGTGAAAAAATTGCAGAATATCATCTTCCTAAATTCTGTTACCTATTGTCTAATTTCAATTGATCCCCAGCCACACGCAGTCTAAAATCTGTCTAACTAAGGGGAAGCCACAAAAAATGTCCTCAAGTTCTTTGAAAAAAAGGTAGGACAGCATTTATTTTTTTTAAAAAAGTTTCCTGAAGTCAATTAGCAAGTTCAGTTATAGCCTAGCGATCAATGGAATCCCTCATAATAGCAATGGGGTAACTGCTTTCAAATTTATCTACTAAGAGACTTTCTGAAGTGACCATTTGGGGGAGTCAATGATTTGCCCTACAGGCCTTATAAACAGGTAACTTTTTGTTCCTCTGGGCACCAAGAATAAGATGATCTTTGGGTATTTGCAGAGAACTATGGAATGATCTGAACTGGTCTTCAGATAGGTTACGGAAAATGAGAGGGAATTCTACCTTGGTCTGGGTGGGCTAATAAGAAGACCCTGAGGGCTTTATCCCACCTGGAATCAGGAAGATTTCACTGCTTCAAGAAAGCTGAAAATATATTAAAAACTAAACACACACAGCCCAATGTGGTATAATGACCACAGCAATCACCTTGGAGACACTCAGCTCAAATCTTTGTTCCAAATGAACACCAGAAAGATAAAACATAACTTCATTTCATTCTTTCTCCAAGAAGCCAAGATATATTCCTATCCACCCATTCAGGCAAGCATCACAATAAAGGAAAGAAAACAGAGTAAGCTTCGTACTGCTTGTTGTTTGGACCTCTTCTGGCTCAGCTGCCTGCTTTTTAGAGTAGCAGGTGACGAGAGGCAAAGAGTCAGGTCGCTGGGGGAGAGCATTGGGATCAGTTATATCGGCTGAAGCAGCCGTCTTCTTTTTCAGGAGACCCTTGAAGGAGAAGTGGCGCTTGCGGTGGGTCCCTTCAGGACCTGGCTTAGATTTTCTTAAAGAGTCTCCAGGGGAGGGGAGTTTCTCAGAGGGTCCTCTAGTGTTGGACCGCTTCTGCAACAGGTGCTTAATGCTGGTGCGGAAGCCATGTTTTTTTCCTTCCACGTGGTTACTTCCTTCATGGACAGGGCTGCAGGGAGGACACTCCGGAAAATGTTCCACGGGAGACCTGAGGAGAGAAGAAAGCACAGTGAAAATGGGAACCGTGATCTGTTGTTCTATTCCATTATCTCCCTTGGTTGATTTTTGTCATTTTTTAAAATGTGCATATATTTCTTCGCTCATTCTGTAAGAGGTATTTCAGAACAGGCAAGCCATTTGATGTCATAAAACTGAAAGGGGCAAAATTGTTTGTGAGGAGTAGCAGAATATATATGGTAAAGGGTTAGGGAAATTATCTAAAAAATGAAGTCAGGAAGATTAAATATATGTGGTAGTGAAAAAACTTACTTCTTCCATATAATATTAAAGAGATGGATATGGTAATAGTATTGTGGAGAAAATCCGTCTCAGAAAATCAGTATCTATTTTATCTGTGATCGGAGAGATACTGGAAAAAGTGTTTCAAACTATTGATTATCATGGCACTTCCAGTCAAATTATTTAAGGTTTTTGTCTCTCAGCTCCCCAACGTGTATTTAAAGCCAAAAGCCTTTCTATTAAACCAGAAGATTAATTCCCATAGAAGACTAGATTCCAAGTTGCAACAGTATAGAAGCCCTCGCCATCTACAGATTATTGGATTTCTGTTTAATTCCCACTATTTCAGAATTTTTCAACCTTAGCCGATTGACAATATGTAGGCTTCAACTCTCAGAATTCCCCTGCTAGCTGGAGAATTCTGGGAGTTGAAGTTCACACATCATCAAGCTGTCAAGGTTAAAAAACACAAGTATTTAAGATTTAGCAGGAAAGCTGAAACTTCAACCGCAAAACCATTACCTGGACATGTAGCTTTGAGGGTCATGGTAGCCACGGCCCACATGACCTGGGGCCCCATCTTCTCTACTGTTTAGTGCCTCTTGTAAGAATGCTTCCAACACCAGCCGTGTCTCCTCAACCACTTTCCTCCTAGGGGGCACTGGGCTACCAGCCATGAACTTGGAACTATGCAAGGCTGGGCTGGCACTTCGAAGCAGGAGAAGAATCCTTCCTTCTTCCAATTACCATCACCTCTGAAAGGAAAACAGAAACAAACGCACATAAAATATTGTATTAGCTTTTTATTCTGCCAGCTGCCTTTTTTTTCATCATTCCTTGCACCTGCTTTTTCACAATTTTCCTGGACAGTTTCTTAACACACCAAAGTCATGTTCCCTTTCTCTCTCCAATTTGCAAGAATCTTATTCAGCTGTCTGCCTGAAGTCAAACGTATCTATTCATCCATCCTGTGGGATCCAGAATCCAATCATGCTAGAATCATTGATATGCAAAAAAAAATAAAAACAAGTCACAATAGAGCTGGTAGAAAAAAAATCCTTCCTAGCTTCACATTTGAGCTACATTATTTTATTTGAATTTATCTTCACAGCTTTCACAGAAAGTTTCATGAAAACACAGAGAGTTAATATCAATCAGTAAGTTTTGTGATCAAATGGCGATTTGGACCTAGGCCTCTAACCACTCCAGTCCAGCCATCTAACTGTGTTTATCAACCTTGCAACTTTAAGATATGTGAACTTCAGCTCCCAGAATTCTTCCCGCAATGGGGAAATCTGGGAGTTGAAGTCCATCCACATCCCTGTATCTTAACATTGCCAAGGTTGACAAACACTGCTCTACCCAATACATTTCTTCTTCTGTCTCTTTCACCTGTTTCTTAAAACGTCCTTTACAATTCAAACCTCCATCCTAATTCCTACTCTCTGAAAACGGCAGCAATAAATCATACTACAATACCCGGAACTGATGTTTTCTAATCAGACCTCTCGATTCTGACTTTCAGATCCCCAACTTCTCAGTTGCACTCTGAAACTGAAATTCAACTTAAAACATAAATTCTGACAGAGGTAAACCAAAATGGGATTTCTAGGGAAAAGCAGACAAGCTTTTCTAGTCTCTTCTCCCGCGGCTCATTCATTGCCTCTCCCGGCCCGAATATCTTCTCCCACCCTTTGCCCCTCCCCATCCTGCTTCGAGATAAAGAACTCCGTTTCAGGATGGACTACGACCCCCAAGCTATCACTCTTCCCAGAAGAACAGATTTAACCCACAACTATAAGCGCGGCGGGGTGGGTGGGTCTATGTACTCAGCCCGAACTGCTCTCCAGCTCCTTCAGAAAAGTTCTTGAAGTTTGTCCTACCGGTCTGCGCATGCGCCTTTCGTTCTCCGCTGCTATGTTGTAGTTTCCTCAAACATGCAGTTTCATTCCTCGGTCTTCCGTGAAAAGAAAAGCTGCGGGTTAGATTGCGATCCTGGGGTCTGCAACCCTTCTACTCGGCTGCAGCCAAGGATACATGCAAGTCATCTGCGCTGTATCCCCGGGATTAGCCCCACCATCATCACCCACTGATTGCTCCTTAGGAATGGAGTCCCTACTGTAATGGCCAAAGTTGGAATCAACTAGATTGTTTAGATTAAAGCGATAGGGAAATATTTTTAAACTTCACCATCAAGGAGATAAAATAATAAATCCTATTGAAGATGTCTATCAGATGTGACCTGCTGATTAAATGCAAAGGTCGATGTGGCACAAGAGAAAATAAGTTTTCTGTTAATTGAGTTTGGAAGAATGTGGAATGTGCTTGAATTTTAGACATTAACTTAAAATAGAAATTTTCAATCTTTTTTCCATAAGGAGGAAAAGGAATCTTTGGCTGTGCCCTAATCATTTTTTTCATTATCAGATGTGTATGAGATAGAGCATAAACCTGACTAACAAGGCCACCCAAGGAACTTCATATCCAGCTAAGATTTTTTTTTTAAATCTAGCCTTGGCTTCTCTGGCCTTAAGTCAACACTGTAATGACTACTGCAGTGTTTCTCAACGTTGGCAACCTGAAGATGTGTGGATTTCTGGGAGCTGAAGTACACTCATCTTCAGGCTGTCTTGGCTGAGAAACACTGTTCTATATTACTGCATTGTGGAAGACACAATCTTACAGCTCCATCAGCCTGTTTTCAAAGGATGGGAAGAAAAATATTTCTGCAGCATAGAATACCAATTTTTAAAAAGATGGGTTGTGCCATTCTGAATGATGCTAGTCAATTAGCCACACAGGATTAAGCAACATAGGATTCTCTCTATAAGAACCACACTTCGGATTCCACTTCCATAGTACGCCTCCAAGCTCAAGCTCATGTTTGCTAGTGCAAGGTTAATCATAGGAGAACTTCAAACTTGGAACTTTGATCTTGGAACAATTTTATGTAATTATTTATTTCATAGATTTATATGGCTGCCCATCTAAAATATCTAAAATATATGACTGAGTGGCTAACAACCTTACAAAATTGATGAAGATATAACAACATACAAAAATATGAAATGCATAGCAGCTGAGAAAATTATAAAAGCAACAGTTATCATTCAATATAAACATGAAATAGCGTCATCGCACACCAATGGCTGTGGGATCAAGCACAAAGGTAAGTCTTCAGGATTTCGCAGTTCTTTAAGTTGGTGTTTATTCAATGCACTTTGATATCTTTTAAAGTCACAGTCATTATCATATTCCATTTTATGCTTTCTAGATATAACCTGAGATGAGATGCCAAATAAGGTTTCAGTGTTGTACATAATGTATTTTTTATTTCCAATACATTCATATTCAAGGTGATTGAAAAAGTATTGGATATTAATTCGGCTTAGACATCTGAACAGTGTAATACCACTGCAGCTTTGACATATAATATAATATAATATAATATAAGATGTAACACAATTAGAGGAAAAGATGGGTAAGTGGAAGGGAATATTAGTAATTACATGCATCTTAAACTTTATTATATAGAGGTAAAGATTATTAATAAGGTCTATAGAAATATAGATTTTGGAAAGAATCAACAAGGGAATTAACCTGTTGATACTGTATTCTTGAATTATTAGAATATTTTTGACAAAATATCTCACCAATGACAGTAGAATTAGTTGTTACTGAATAAAATGTCTACCAAATTTTGGTAGACAGGGGGCGATGTATTTTTGTAGGGGCTAATGATGCAAAGTTGAATTCTGTGAGTATTGAATCCAGTTCTGGGCACCTCACCTCGGGAGATACTCAGAAAAATTAAAATAAGTCCAGAGAAAAGAAAATAATCAAAATGATCAGAAACAAAGTCTTGTGACAAAAAATATGGACCATAAGTGATGAAAACTGAAGGCAGTTTCTTGCCATCCTAACATAAGAAACAAATGAAAACTATAGTCAAGGCCCTAAAATAGATCTAGAAGAAGTAACATGCATAGTGTTGTCTCCACTACCACATAAGATACAGATCCATTTTTAGGCAGACCTTGGTTTCCTCAAAATTTTAAGGGCAGCCCTTGTTGAATTATACTTTATAGCTTTTAGAACCTACAGTATAGTTTTAGCAATAAAAGGAACTACTCTAAAGCAACAGAGGAGAGTGTTAATAAATCCTTCCATAATTGCTTGACCTTCTTGCTTTGGGCAATCAATCCTGATCAGAAGTTACCCATTTTAGAAAGAGGAAGAGGGAGAGTATTGATTCCTCCAGTAAAATGCACAAAGACAAGCTAAATTTCACATATGGCAATGAAAATCTTAAAGATGTTTTCAAAAGAATAACAGAGTTGGAAGGAAACTTAAGAGGCCCCCTTACTCAGGTGAGAAACCCTATACCATTTCAGACAAATGCTTGTCCAGTCTCTTCTTAAAAATCTCCAGAGCACCCAAAATTTTTGGAGGCAAGTTGTTTCATTGGGAAGCTTCTTGGATGAGAAGTGAAACATTTTGAAGGGGAAAAAAGTTCAGTTACCTTTTGAAAAGCTCCTGGGGAACAACCATGACCTGAATGATTTAGAATCTCCATAGAGATCAACAAAAATCTTGTTCCGTTTACTCTATCGATTACATTTTAAACTACTCTTTAGCAATTGCTGCATAAGTTCCTTTTAGTTATGTTATAATATAAATTACATTAGTATCAACAATGATAAAAGGCATATTTAATAAAACATCCATATTACAAACTTTAAGACCAGCTGGGACAAGTAAAATCTTATCTATTGAACATATTCCTTTGAAAAGTTAACATATTCTTTTGATCAGTGAATTTTACCTGTTTTGACAAAGGAAATTTCATGATTAAAACGTCCCCTGTGCATTCAGATGAGTGATATGTAAATTATCTACCAGCAGTTAGACAGCCTGAACCACAAAGTTTGCAACATTTGTATTGTAGTACTTATAAAGATGTACTATAGAAAGATTGCCATTCTAGAACATGTCAGACTAACTACATATGTATCTAATTATCTGGGTGTCTGTTCTTGATGTAACTCTGATCTAAGGTCAAATAAAATTTGTAATTATTAATTGCATAACTGTATATCATAATAATCCATGAAGATAAAAGAAGTCTAAAAATGAAATGATTCTGTTTTAGAATCTTTGTAGATTTATAGAACGTTCAATGTTTGCTTCTCAGGCAGACAGAACTTTAATTAATGCATTATTCTTGCGTGAAGAAGTTGAGAAAAGAAAGCCAGCGAGCCCCAAAAAGTACATCCCATGGCTGAAGAGCGAATCATCACCACTGAAGTCGTTTCCAAGAAACGCAGGTGAGATCCACGCACTTGCCACTCAGCAAAAGTAAATATAAACGAGGCTGCCCAATCAGCATCTTGTGATGTGGCTAAATGGAGTCCGAATTGCACAACTCTCCCCCCCCCCCGTTCCCCCCCCTTTCTCCTGGAAGCACAAAGAGGCTCCGTCGCCAGGCGGGCCGATGGAAGACGCCGAGCCGGGGAAGAGGCCGACGCGCCCTCCAGAGAAGGGGTGGTTTCCCACGTTGGAGAGGAAGTGACGCCTCCTCAGGGTTCCCGGAAGCGTCTTGCTTCTGTAGGCGAGAGAAGTGTTTTCACTGGTTTAGGCAAGTGGTGGGGCTCCATGAGAACGGAAGGTAAAGAGTGGTCTCGAAGTATATTGTGCGTGGGGAGAGGGGCGTCGCGTGGTATCCGCGGGGCGAGGGTGGGGGTTGTAGTGGCTGGGCTCTCGGCTTCCTGCGTCGCAGGCTCCCGGGACAAATCTGGGGAGTAAAGCTGCCCCCCCCCCGCACTCCCCGGTAGATCCCAGCCGCTTGCATCCCGTTAGCTCCGCCATCCCTGGCTGGTTTTCTCGGGGCCAGATCCTTTGGGATCCAGGAAAGTTTTCTGAGCCAGAGGGCGGTGGTGTCGAAAGGATCGGGGCTTTTGAGCGGGGAGGATCCCCGGATTATTCCTCCCGACTGGTTGCTGGAGGGGGGAGGGAACTTTCCCAAGAGGGAAAGTGAAATCCTGGCCCTGCTCTAGGAGAGGATCAGGAGCGAGTGAAGAGGCGTAAAGCCAAGCGCTTCTCTAACCTTTGGGTAGAGCAACTAACAAGTGGGAGGGAGTGTCAGAGTTTCCAATGAGTGCAGATCGTTAGCTTGGAGGGATGCCCAGGCCTCCCCAGAAGTTTGCTTTGAGAGCATATTGGAGGGGGGGGGAAACCCTAGGCTAAATTAGAAATTTTAATCTCACCTCTGTGGCGGAAGTTACACAAACATTACAACTTTTACATACAGAGACTATTGTATATTACGATAATGATTCTGGGCATCGTAGCTATGAGTATCTGCTTTAATTGCCTTTGGATTTAAAGAAGGAACCCCTGAATAGTTAAGTTTTTAAAAGACCATTTTTAACAGAAATTGTAATTACGTTTTAAAGATTTATTTGGTTGATGTATGCTTGTATAAAAGTTTATCACAAAGGTAGGGCATACATTTATTATATTTTGTAAGATATATTAATAGAATGTACAAGATTTTTACATTTTTTTCTGGATGAACTTTTTTCCTCAAATTTCTATGACCTAGTAAGAATTCTGAATACCTGGAATATTTTTCTCGCTTTTTGCAGGAAGGATTTTGGATTGTTGTTATTTTTGGCTGTTCAGAAATGTTATTTAACTTCTTTTAGGTTTCAGTAACAATTTTTATGGGAAAGAGGAAAACAAAATTCAGTTATATAATTGAGGAGATCCAAGGTGTTGCAAAAAGAAAACTCCAGCAAAAAAAATCATTTTAGGCTCTGCATGTGGCTTTGAGCCACAGATTTCTCGCTTCTTATTTTAATAGTATTCAAAACTCCTGAACATATATGAGGAAACCTTTGACAACATGCTGAAAACTAAGTATTAGTGAGTCAAATTGCCTTATATCCTTCACATAATCATATATTTTGATGTACAATAAAGGAATTTGCTGATATCTTCTTTCTTTTTCTGTTTCAGGCTACATTTTACCTTCAGACAGTAATTTGGTCACGCATACCTCCTTCCTAAATAACTGCTGCTGTGCCCCCTCCATAAAACCTACTATGTGGTTGTATATTAGCTGAATATCTTTCCTATAGTGGGAGGGAGGGAAAGGTGAGACAGAATTTAAGGACAACTTTCCCTCCTTTGCATAAAGTACTCATAGAATGTTTGGTGTACAGCAAATAACTATATGAGGATCAGTGACAATTTTGGAAAAGGTCAGAGGAGTGGAAGAAGGAGCTTTGCCAGTAAATAAATAATGAAAGGGCGAGGTTGGCTAACATCCTTATTCAGTATGGAAGGATTTAAATCATTTCCCCCTATTTCCAATAAGAAGTGAGGGAGCATTTGAAAGTTAGAGCAACTGTTTGATATAGGAAGGTGCAAAAATAAAAGATGTGAGCTGTTGGTATAGGATGAAGATAGGAACTTTTTTCACTTCTGTATCCTCTTGGGAAAAAAACTGTTAACAATTATATCTTATTAACCTTATCTACCTTAGTAGGAAATGTAGCCAGAGATAGATGTAGATAGAAAATTTATTTTCTCTCCCCTTTCTCTCTCCTCTTTCTGTTTGGTATTCACCACCCCACTCCACCTCCCCCATCTCTATACCATTTGCTTCCTATACAGTGGGAAAGGCAAACATTCCTTGCTTGTGATTTGCTTACTTGCTGAGGTCTTTGAAATTCAATGGAAAGTACACAGTTTCCACATCAGTGATATAGAAGACTTGTGCTATATCAAGGCAAATGCAATCTAATCACGCATTTCTAAAATGGCCTTATCACAAGCATAGTAAGAAGAAACAACTCATTTCTGCTGTTGCCCCCAGCAGCTAGAATCCACTGATGTACTTCTCCAAATATGGATATTCCATGGAGTCATCGTGGATAAGAGCTGTTGATCTGTCCTCAGTAAATCTGGCTTATCTTCTTTTAATTCTGTTTCATAAAACAGCTACTTTCAATCCATGTGACAATAGTTTCCCTATGTTGTTTGCAGAATTGGTTATTTGAGGGCGCACTTGGGTGCCTACGGACTCTTTTTCCTATCAGGCAGGGGAGCACAACTTTTGAGGTAAAGTACTTCTCCCAGAATGGTAGGACTTTTGTCTTTCCCAAGGAAATGATAGAGGACTTGAGAAGCTGAGCTCCAAGGCACGGTTTTGTTGTCTGATTCCAAAGCTAGCTATATAATGCTGCCGTGGCTCATGCCCTGAGATGGCCAAAACAGGCATCGATGAACCTCAGTTATCACAAGGTAAGCTTAATGAAATCCACCAGATGGCCCACTGGCTGAACGAACAAAATAAACTTTTCAGAGTTTAATAATCTTCTTCTTCTTCTTCTTCTTCTTCTTCTTCTTCTTCTTCTTCTTCTTCTTCTTCT
>JANHFO010003178.1:429561-467696 GCA_032468095.1 Pareas carinatus | reverse complement strand
GGAGCCAACCTGTGCTGGGCCAATCGGAGGATGCAGTGGGAAGGGCCATCCACCATTCGAAGGCGAAGTCAGTTGCATCCACAGTCATGGCGGAGCGGGCTCTGGGCTTCAGGAGAAGCTTCCCCCAGGCCCGTTGATCATTTTTTCGGCCTCCACAGAGCTCCGGAACGCCTCTAAGTGGCCCAGGCGCCCGTTCCATAGGCCTCCCGTAGCGTAGCACGGGTACAAAACGCTAGTAGTTCATAATTCTAAGTATTCAAAATCATTTGGAGAGCATAAAAATATGCAGTAATATTTTCAAGATATGTAAATAAAGAGTATGGAGCCAAAATAAACATGCCTCATAGGTCATGCGGACCTCATTCAGCCCCCACCACATAACTTCTATACAGTATATTATTAATAAAGCCAGGAAAACATATCGCAATATAGTGAGACACTTACTTGTAAACCATAAAGCATACTGGATCAACCTCATTCTCTTTTTGTTTCCTCTCTTAACTCTTATTTTCCCCTCATTTTCCAGCCCTGGCCAATGAGCAGCGACCCCAACAGCCGGGAGGCACGCCAGCAGCGTTTTGCCCACTTTACAGAGTTAGCCATCATTTCAGTGCAAGAGATTGTGGACTTTGCCAAGCAAGTACCCGGCTTCCTGCAGCTCTCACGGGAAGACCAAATCGCACTACTGAAGGCTTCTACCATTGAGGTGAGCAAGGATGTTTCTTTTGCCTCCATAGCTGTAAGAACTAAAAATCTTATGATGGCTAGGACTATTGTCCTAAAAAGGTCTGTGTAGCCAAAGATTCTACACCTTGTAGTGTAATAACTCAGTGAAATCTGGCATAGCCCATGTTTTGCACAAAGAAGATGGATCTGTAGTATTTCCAATATAAGAGGACCAGATAGCAAAGGATGAGAAAGCTTTTCCACCAAAAGGATTTTTTTCAATCTGCTGTCATTGATACAGACCAGCATTTTCAACCTTGACAGCTTGAAGATGTGTGGACTTCAATTTCCAGAATTCCCCAGCCAGCCATTCTGGGAGTTGAAGTTCACACATCTTCAAGATGGCAAGGTTGAGTAACATTGATAGAGACAATATTAGATCAGCTGGGCAAATGAGCGCATTCACTTTAACGCCTTGGTAAGACACACTTGGAAAACTGCTTCCAGTTTTGGTCGCCACGATGTAAAAAAGATATTGAGACTTTAGAAAGAGTGCACAGAGGAGCAACAAAGATGATTACGGGGCTGGAGGCTAAAATACATAGAGAGCGGTTGCTAGAATTGGGTATGACTAATTTAATGAAAAGAAGGACTAGGGGTGACATGACGGCAGTGTTCCAATACTCAGGGGTTGCCACAAAGACAGGGGAGTCAAGCGATTCTCCAAAGCACCTGAAGCCAGAACAAGAAGCAGCGGATGGGAACTAATCAAGGAGAGAAGCAACCTAGAACTAAGGAGAAATTTCCTGACAGTTAGAACAATAAATCAATGGAAAAACCTGCCCTCAGAAGCTGTGATTGCTCCAACAATGAAAGTTTTTAAGAAGATATTGGACAACCATCTATCTGAAATAGTATAGAATTTCCTGCCTGAGCAGAGGATTGGACTAGAAGATCTCCAAGGTCCCTTCCAACTCTGTTATTCTAATAATGAATGGTTCTATTATAGAGTCCCATTGTTTACAATATATGATGCACCAAAACAAAATACACAGACATGCTCACGCAGATCATTAGCTCCTGATCCTGCAGCAAAGTAGGAGTAATTTCTCTATTCAGAGTTTTTTAAAATAGAATTTTAAAGCTTGTGGCACGGGAAGATCTATAGTCTGGGTACAAAGACTGGTTGTCTATGAGAATCAGGCTGTGCTTTAAAACATTCTCTAGAAAACAGTGGGTATTTATGATACTTGTTACACTGCTTTTACTGTATTGCAATGTGTGCTGTATTGTGTGTTGCTTCTGCTTTTTGGGCCTCGGAATGGGAAAGGATATAATTTTTTTTTAAGCAGAGAAAAGGAAGGAGAGTTTAGCTGTCCAGAGAATTAACAAGTGCATGGCATATAAAGTCATCTACCTAAACACATGCCATGGAATGTTAGATAGTTTTTAAAGGAAGAGCAGTAGTTGTTCTTTGACACTTGCTTGTCTTCTTAGATCATGTTACTGGAGACAGCCCGGCGCTATAATCATGAGACTCAGTGCATTACATTTCTTAAAGATTTTACATACAGCAAGGATGACTTTCACCGTGCAGGTGAGCTGGAAAAGTGAATTATGATGGGGTGTTGCGGGGAAGAAATCTGCAGACAGAGAGAGGAATAAAAATCAAAAGTGTGTATGCAGTGGTAGAGGTTACTCCCCAAAAATTCCTGGCTCACTCAAGAAGAATCAGTGGCTGAAATGGGAATTGTGATGTAAAAACACATGAGGAGAACCAGATTTGAGAAAGTTGCCTTGATGTTATAAATATTCATCCTTCACACAGAAATCTCACATTTGATAAAACTTCACAAAGAGAGGTTTTAGTTTCAGGTATTTTATTACATTGTCCAGAATGGTTATCTCTGCTTAAAGAAGAGACCCCATTCCCATTCCCATTTACACATAGAGAACAAAATATTAGCAATCATTTTTCTGGCATTTGGATTCTTGAGAAACTTACCACATTGTGATTCCCATTAGATGCAAAATGGAGAACTGAGAACCCAGCATTTGTTAATATTGTTTCACCCTCCATTCCAGAGAAGCTTCTTCCTAGCACGTTTTGCAATCAAATCTAGATCTTTTGAGTAGATTTCAATGTAAGCAGAATTACTATTTGTTTTGAAATATATAATTTGCATTTTCCTCAAATGTGTTTTGTTTAAAGTTCCTACCCAGGTGGAGGTAGATTTTATTTTTCAAAAATATGTCTGAGGATACTAATATATTTCCAAAGAGATAAATCTGGGCAGACCAGTGATGTATTTCTGGGTGATTTGTCCCTATTCCTTGTTTCACAACTCAAGTGAAAAAGGTGTTGTAAAGATTTCTGGGCTTTCGTATTTAATGAGAATTTTCATTCATTTCCAATCATCCTTTTGCAGAGGTAAATTTCTGAGGTGAAACTTAAATATCCGGAAACAACTCGGGTTGTCCTTTGCATCTTCTGCATGTCTGGTCTTGACTCTGGGATCTGGGATGTTTATTGGGCAGTGAAAAGGGTGTGTTGGTTTAGACTCTTTAGTTTAGTTTCTGCCTTCCTTTTCTTAAGAAACAGTTGTTTACATATCACATTATGTAAAGATTTTTCTGTATTGGAAGAGAGCTTAGAGGAATTTGTATTGGAGAATAAAAGTGTTTATTCTTCACAGATTTTCTTGCTACCTATAGTCAGAGTTACTTTCTAGTAAGCATTTGCTACTAATTTCT
This sequence comes from Pareas carinatus, assembly GCA_032468095.1. Taxonomy (NCBI): domain Eukaryota; kingdom Metazoa; phylum Chordata; class Lepidosauria; order Squamata; family Pareidae; genus Pareas; species Pareas carinatus. The sequence goes on along the minus strand of JANHFO010003178.1, from coordinate 464,276 downwards.
AAGCCCAGTTCAAAGTGTTGGAAGTTTAAATTCCTCCAGTCTGGATTATTTATTACTAACCTATCAGCATCCTAAATTCAGCTGAAGAACTGCACCTTACTTGCTAGTCAAGATGAGCTACTTAAGAAGAAAACATTTTTGTAGCTCTGACTGATCACTGAATTTCTTTAGGAAATCAATATCAATCGATTTCTCTGGTTTCTGTCTGACGTTTTTTATTCTGATAAGGCATTTTGCCTGCCAGGTTTTCAAGATTATTTTGTGCCACTAACAATGTTCATGTTATGCTACTGTCTAATGAATGTAGTGTTATATTCTGTTTTTTAAGAGATAGTTACCCTTATACTGAATTAGCGCATTCTATGGATGCATTTATAGGATGGTTTGTTATTGCCATATTCTGGGGAGTCTTTTCAACCTTCAGGTCTAGCTACAGCCTGCCGAGATTTTCAACCCAAACTATTAATTTCTCTTGTACATCTATGTGTTGAAGGACTCATAAGCTTGAGCACTGCAAGATGGCCAAAGTGAGCTACGATAGAAATCTAAACAAACAAAAAACACACTTGGAAGTCTGAGCACGGAAAGTTAAATTGCATCTATCTTTCACTAATGTTTTGTTTCTCTCCCTCTCCAATCCCCTCATCCCCAAAACTAGGTCTTCAGGTCGAATTCATCAACCCCATATTTGAGTTTTCCCGGGCGATGCGACAGCTGCAGCTGGATGATGCGGAATATGCCCTCCTCATCGCGATCAACATCTTCTCTGCTGACAGGCCCAATGTTCAGGACCATGGCCTGGTAGAGGCATTGCAGCAGCCCTACATTGAAGCCCTCAGTTCTTACATCCACCTCAATCGCCCACAGGTACCTGGATTGGGGAGAAAAACAGCTGTGAATGCTGAGGGGCAAAACCATAAAGCAAAGGGGATAGATTGTCATCATTGTATGGAGGAAAAGTGATAACAAATAAAATTCTTCTTGGTCTAAGGCCCAAGGCAAAACTCTGGCACATTTTGTTAGATTGTAAAGACCACAGTCGGATTAAGCAAACAGCTTTACTGGGGAAACCCAGAGTAATCACTTGCCTGAATTCAGTTTCAGCATAAAAAATAATCAGTGGAGATGAGGGATGTAGTCCAGCAGTTGGAGTAAGATACTAATGTCCCAATCCGCTGGACTACCTCTCATCTCCACTGACTATTTTTATGCTGACATTATAGGAGTTCAGGTCAGTGTCTAGAGAGCTGCATTGTATAGGCATTTTCCTTTTTACCTTGATTTGGCAGAGCAAGTGATAATTCTTTGTTGGCAAAGAGGAGAGGGATAGTTTTCTTTTCCGGGAGGTGCTGCAGAGTGGAACAGTCCCTGAATTGAAGACACAAGATCATAAGGATTTATTTTTTGAATCTCAGGGAAGTTTGCTTCAAATTAGCCTTTAATATTAAGACTACAAGCAGCCACTACATTTCTAAGCATATTCATAATATATATTATATACATATAATATACAGTATGTAATATACAATACATAATATGATATATGATATAATTTCATAATTCATAATCATATCATTGATTATAATCACAGTTTGTCAATTATAGTTTGTATGTAGGTATAGAGCATGTACACCAGAGACAAATTCCTTGTGTGTTCAGACACACTTGGCAAATGAATTCTAATTCTAACTCTTATTCTAATTCTATTGCTATTCCTTCAAAGTTGGCTGGGACTGCATAGCATGCTAGACTAGAACCGCTACTACATTAAAGCGTAATAACAACGCAAAACGTATTGAACATGCTTGGTTTAGAGGTGGAAGCAGGCCTTTTTTGCCAAGAATTCGCCAATATCGCAGTGCTGAAAATCAATGGCAAAGTGTCAGAATTTTGGGCTTGGTTTTCTTCCAATTTGAAATTTGAAAATTACATACGCAAAGTCTCTGATAAAAATTATTTTAGCTCCAAAATGAAAACTTCTTCGACCCACCCTCACTCTTATCGGGTGGAAAAAATGGCTCTGTTCCGGCTTTATCCAAGGATGTCACCCCGCTGCAGCCACAAAAATAGTGATCTTTTGAAGTACCTCCTCTAGTGCTACTAACAGTTTCCCATGGCTGGACTGGAAATGGTAGGGTGTGGAGGCATGTGTCCTTCCTGAAACATTTCGGGATTGTGCAATTGTGTCCTGCTTTCCCTAGATACTGAGAGTTAAGAGCCAGAGTAGGCTAATGTCTCCTTCCTCCTCCCCTTTCCCAATTCTCCCAGTTTCCTTTTTTCCTTCAACTTGTATCTTGGTAAATCATGTATCTTTCACAGGCCATGGTCAAAGCCACATGCTGTATTTTCAGGCAGATGGGCAGGATTAAGTAAAAAAAACGCTTTCAACTTACAGGTACAAAAACTGAGCTCAAAATTTCAATTGCCAAGCAAGACATGTTAAGTGAGTTTTACCTCAATTGACTACCTTTCTTGCACAGTTGTTAAATGAATCACTGCAGCTGTTAGATTAGCATCATGGCCGTTAAGCCAATCTAGGTTTCCCACTCACTGACTTTGATCGTCAGAAGGTTTCAAAAGGTGATCCCATGACACACACACACACACACACACACACACAGGGCACTGCAGCCGTCATAGACCAGTGGCCAAGGATTCAAATTTTGATCATGTGACTACAGGGATGCTGCAGCAGTCGTTAAGTGTGAAAAATGGTCACAAGTCACTTTTTTTTCAGTGCCGTTGTAACTTTGGTCACTAAACGAATGGTTGTAAGTCAGTCCTCAATTTTATTTATTTATCCAATGTTATTTATTTATTTATTAGACTCATTGGCTGCCCATCTCTAGTATCATGCTTAGCAACTACAATACTAACATAACAACTGCAGTGGTTCATTTAACAACTGTGCTGCAAGAAAGGTGATAAATTGGAATAAAACTCACTTAACTTGTCTTGCTCAGCAATTGAAATTTGGTGCCCGATTTTGGTTCATTTGTTCACCAGCCGTACAGAGTTATGATGGCACTGAACGGAAGGATTTAAAATGAAAGGGGTTTAAAATCATTCCTTGAAGTTCTGGCTATTGTTATTCCCCCTGCGGTCATCTAAATAAAATGTGGGTGCTTGGCAACCATGTTGCGTTTATGGTTTCAATGTCCTGAAGTCATGGGTTGCCATTTGCGCACCTTCCCTGCCGGCTTCCCACAAGTGAAATCAATGGGGAACCCAGCAGGGAATATCACAGTCGCTTGAGTAGGTCTTCCCACAGCTTTTCTTCTCTCTTGCACACTACGTTCTCCTTCACCTGGACACACTGTGCCCTCCTCCTCCTTCCCTTTCCTCACGCGTAGTGCACACTCCTTCCACCCTTCGGTCGCACGCATCCAATGCCCTTCTTCCCCTTAGCTTTCCTTTGCTTATGCTGCTCCGCAGAACCTCCCACCCCAACTCATCCCCAGCTTGCACTGGGCATCCCCGCCTGCCTGTGACACCCCGCCTGCCTTACCTGGGCCTGGTGGTGCTTCCCACTTAATAATGTCCTGTGTGCACACATGTGTCGCCAGGTTACAACAGCAAATGGGACTGCCTGGATTGCCATCACTGAGCAGGTGTGGTTTAGAACCACATCACTTAGCGACAGCAATCCCAGTACCTATTGCCATCGTAATTCAAGGACTACCTGAATATAAAAAGAGAGCTGGAGTGGCGCAGTGGTTAGATTGCAGTACTGCATTCTACATCTGTTAACAGTCGGCTGCCAGTAAGTTCAGCAGTTCGAGTCCAAATAGCTCAAGGTTGACTCAGCCTTCCATCCTTCCAAGGTCGGTCAAATGAGGACCCAGATGGTTGGGGGCCATAGGCTGATTTAGAGAGGGCCATAAAGCACTGTGAAGCGGTATATGTCAAAAGTGCTATTGCTATTGCTAAAATGAAAAATGGTTTATATAACTATTCCCCAAATCAATTCATATCCCTCTGATACGCTAAGATTCGAAGGCAACTTTTTGAGAGCTCTGGACCACATGCAGCCCTGCAATCTCAGATGACACCGTTCTGATTAAAGGTTTCGCACCTTTCACAAGACCTCTGCTTGCCTTCCCTTTCCTCCTTCCGCAGGACCACCTGATGTTCCCCCGCATGCTGATGAAGCTGGTGAGCCTGAGGACGTTGAGCAGCGTGCACTCGGAGCAGGTCTTTGCTTTACGCCTTCAAGACAAGAAGCTTCCACCTCTTCTCTCCGAGATCTGGGACGTACACGAATAGGCACTTTGAATGGACCCAGGGAGGAGGTAGACCTCTCCCAGCAGCGCCAGCAGACATGCTTCCCTAGATAGCAAGTCTTTGGATTCAGCATAAGCCTTACAATGGCTGGACTGGGATCCTGCCAAAAGGAATTGAGTCAAGTGAGCTACTAAGCACTTTTGTTTTCTCCTCCTTCCCGTATAGCCGTCAATCTTTCTTCCATTGCTTCAGATTTGGCAGAGGGGGGTGGGAGTGGGGGAGCTCAGTCCCCACCTTCCCTTCTGAGTGGGAAGAGGGAAAAGTTGTTTTTTTAAAAAAACCAAAACTTCCCCCCACCCCCAAAGACTGTACTCTCTCCTGTTTGTGAATGGCAAACAGCCGTGCTCTGCATCATTAACTTAACAACTGAAGTGATTGACTTAACAATTGTGGCAAAACAACCTGAAATTGTTTCTCCTTAGGGAGGGAAGAGTTTTTCAGTGAAAATAAGAGAGGCGGGTGGGTGGGTTGCCACATATAGTACCTGGTGTATAGAACAGATACCCAGAAGAAATAAACTGGTAATGAAAATGAAGTATCTGACTTGTTTTCTGATACCCTCCTGTGAGAAATGTTCCCTTGTAGTTAATTGCTATAATGTTGGGGGAGATGATAGGGGGGGAAAACGCCAGGATTCTGTGAGAAGAGAAAGAAAGCAGAGTTCTTAAGAATACTTGACTGAGTCCACTCATCACTCATAAAGGCTGTGTGTGTGCGCGCGCACACGCGCGTGTGTGTAGGCACCCACAAGGATCCCACTGTAGCTGACTCCATGTCACATGCTATGCGCTAAAGCAAGAGTGAGTCACTGAAACATTCTAGTGGCAGCAAAATTATGATTTTAACTATGTGAGTAATTTGGCTTTTTTATAAATTTAATATGAACTTGTGAAGCATGCCTTAACCCTCCGGTTTTGTACTCCATACCGTTTGCGGCCCTAGAAGGCCAAAACAATCACAGGTTTCCACTCTTATTGACTGCCTCATACAGCAACTATTCAAAAGACTAAAAAAAAAAAGATTTGTATGTGTGTGTGTGACCAATTCTCACATTTAATGACAGTTGCCGTATTCTGCAGTCATGATTGCTGTACATGCAGTTTGCAACTGTTGGGCATTTTTGCTTGTGACAAGCAATTAATCTGGTACAGTATGGAAGGTGGAAATAAAATCATAAGTCATGTTCAGATGATTTTTCACCTAGTGACTATATCACTTAACAACTAAAGAAGAAGTAATCTCTTATGTTCCAGTCCCGATCATGTTGCCAGTCCCAATTGTAGTTGCTAAGTGAGGAATAAAGAAGGAAAAAATGCAGTCCCAAGTTAAAGCACAATTGTCCATCCTTGTTATTAACAGCGGTTTATTACATCTATAGGGTTGAGTTCACAAAACATGCCTCTCCAAAAACAAATATATATTTAATGCCACGTGTGAAGTGAATTTTTGAGTTTTATGTTCCAAGGGAAGCTGGGAACTAGCATTCTTGAAGATCTACGCATATTTCACATTGTGGCTCAGGGGTGGCCTCAGTATGGATTAGGCCAGTGATGGCGAACCTATCCCGTGCGTGCCACAGCGGGCATGTAGAGCCATCTCTGCTGGCACGTGAGTCAAGTTGCCCCAGCATCACCCCAGTGCTGAGCATGCTCAGAAAAGAGTAGCGGCGCCAATGATATCATGGGCCATGCGCATGCTCAGAGAGTAGCGGCACCAGGCAATGACATCACAAGTCGCAGCTCATTAGTTGTGACTTGTCCGGGCACTCGGTGTCTAAAAAGTTAGACATCACTGGATTAGGCTATCAACATCTCTTGGACATTATGGGCTACAGAGACTTAAATTCTAATTAATATTTAGTGAGCGGCTTTGGGTCAGATGTGATTGCTTAGCCCAATACAGCCAGGTTCATTGTGACGATACTATAAAAGATGGAAAATTCCTACATAGATTTCTGGTTCTCTGAAGGAAGGGCAGAGTACACAAAGAAGATTCTGAATTAATTTCCTCCAAAAGGTTTTAGTGTTACAAAATTGGTTGTTTATTGAAATGTCCTTAAGAGCTAAGCACCAGACTGGTATCCATTATATGAAACTACAGTAATATGCTTCAGGTCTTGTCAAATAATGCTATTTATCCAGACCCAGTCAGGATTCCTGTGCTGAGGCTGTCATCCTGATGTTGTTTCTGAAGTCTTTAAAAACTAGGCTGTTCCCATAGGCCTTGTGAAGGCTAATTGGGAGCCTTGCTCATCTGTTTTGCCCAAATGTGTGTCTTCTGCTTTACATTGTTTCTATTCTTTTAAAAGTGTATATTATAGTCAAGTAGCCTTTAAATCTAATCGGAGAAATTATTCCTAGATCCTCAGTTGGGATATAAGACCTATGGAAGACACCAGGTTAAATAGGAGTGGTACAGGATATTATATTGCCCAATGCTGCCTTTAAATCTGTTGGCCTGGAACTTCCCATTTGCAATCAGGGAAACTCCAGCCTTGGCAGGAAAATGGGGATTTCCTCCATGCGACTTTAAGACTGTCCACTAGAGGTCAGACAGCTCACAGCTTCTAAGTGCTCTACATTTCCAATTATATTCTGTAGCCACTGGGTTTCCCCCCTCAGCTTTGTAATAAAATGCAGAGGCAGTTTATTAGCACAATGTAATGTGTATGCCTTGCTCAAATAAATGGGAAAGAAATACCCCAGAATTTCAAACAGGAAAACTCTGTCCTTCTCTTTATAAAGTACAGTGCTCAAACAATTTGGCTTTAGTTCAAGCTTTTTATGCAAATAAATACCATTTTGCACAAAGTTAATCAATTTTTTCTGGGCTACCTATACAGGTAATCCTCCACCTATGACTATAATGCCTCCTGCCTATTATGGTTGCAAGTCATGAGAGTTGTTAACAGAGTGCACACTTAATAAGGTCAGTTAAAGTTCTAGGGCTTTCACTTCCTCAACGCAAATATATACAGCTTGGCTAGTGTTAAATGCATAACTCTGTGAATGGTGCAAAATGTCTTAATTTGTTAGCCAGGCTAAGCATATCTGAATTCAGGGAACAGGCTGACAAAAGCAGGAATATAGCAATTTAGAATATAGATGTTTTCCTTTATAAATACTGAAAATGTTTGTAGTTTGTCTTTATCTTTCAGCCCAGGTTGAGCAATCAACTCACAAGGCCACACGTGGTCTTACTATCATTTTTTCTGCAACCCCCAGGACCGACCACGTTTCTTCCTGCTGCTGGAATTCAGTAAGAAACCCCCAAGAGACAATGGGCTAATTTCTTTCGAAATGAGAACTGTAAAAGGTATGATATGTCTCCAGCAGACTTAGCAGACCCACTGAAGGCCCCCAAGATGGAAAAAATTGTCTCCATCACATCCAGGGATTTTTTCCTGGAAAAAATGTTTATTTAAAAAACAACAAAAGCTTTTCTCCTCCATTATAGCAGGAGAGTATCCCACTATCAGGACCCTTTTAGAGGAAGTCAGCGGTACATGTTTGGTTATTTGCTTATGTAATTTATTTCAAAGGCTGCCCGCTTGCCAATAATTCTGGGTAACTTCCAAAAAGTTAAGAAAAATCAATTAAAAAGTAAGCTGCCTTCCTAACAGACATCAGACTTGGGACCACATGGATTTCAAGAGAGGAATCTCTGTCCAAAGTACACTTCAGTGTTCAAAATAACCAGATCAATCCTCAAACCATCTTGAACAAATTGCGCCCAAACTTTACTTGAAAACTTCTAGTGTTGAAAAATCCACAACTCTAGGACGCAGGTGGTTCCACCACTTAACAGACTTCACAGTGACAGAATTCTTCCTTATTTTAGGTTTGAATTTCCCTAGGTTTATCTTCCATGCATTGTTTTTTGATCAGTACTTGAGAACTATAGTGAATAAATCCACATCCTCTTCCCTGTGACAGTCCTTCAAGTGTTGAAAAACAGCTATCAAGTATCCTCTTAGTTTTTTTCTTCTTTATGCTAAACAATGCTCAATTCTTTTCACCATAGCCCTTCATAGGCCTCCAGGCATCTCACTCTCTTGCTGTTGCTGTTCTTTGCACTCTTTCCCTTCCATAGCACAGAACGTTTTGAAGACCGAAGCTGTCTTTTGAAATATTGGCAATCTATTTTGTATCATTTGCACTTTTGACAAACACCCCTTCCATGCTCTTGACTAGATCATGTATGAAAATATTGAAAAGCCGTGAATCTAAGTCAGAACCCTGAGGAAACCCCACTACATACCTTCCTCTTTCTAGATATAGATTTGTTTATTGGGTCTGATTGTTCAACCAATGTAGAAATTCATCTGGTAGTGGAACCATCTTTCCCATATTGTTCTATTTTATCAAGAAGGAAGTTGTGGTCAAAGTTATTATATGCCTTACTGAAGTCTAAGTGTACAATAACCGTATCATTCGCTTGGTGTACTGATCGAGCCACTTTTTCAAAAGCTAACTAAATAAAAATATTTGTCTAGCATGATCTATTTCGAACAATCCATGCTGGCTTCTAACATCATATTATTCTTTTCTAGGTGCTTGCCAACTCACTATTTGATTATTTTCTCCAAATATTTGCAATGAAGAAAATAAAACATATAGATATAGGATGCTCTGTGCCAACAGGGAAACATTAAAATTAATATGCTATTTCTGGGCCTTTCAAAATCATTGAAACTCTTTGGCCACTGCTGTCTGCTCTATATCAGGAAGCCTACTATGATAAGAAGTGTAATTCTGGTAACAGTCATTAGATAGAATAAATTAAAACATTATTTTTGAGATGAGTCCAAGTAATCCCTTGGTTTCTCTGAATATAAACCCTCAATTTGGGTTTAGACAAGTCTTATAATTACAGTAGGAATTAATTAATTAATTAATTCTCTCATACTGGTTTCAATGAAACCAGAAACACGGTTGTATTTACTTACTTCCTGCCTTTATTATTTTTATAAATAACTGAAGGCAGTGAACACACATCATATTACTTCCTTCTCCCATTTTCCCCACAACAACAACCCCGCAAGATAGGTGAGGCTGAGAATGATTGGCCCAAAGTCACCCAGCCAGCTTTCATGCATGTCAGGACTAGAATCTACAGTCTCCTGGCTTCTAGCCTGGTGCTTTAACCACTAGACTAAACTGCCTATTCTGTTGACTAATGTTCAAAACTTTGCAAAAAACCCCAACCCCTACTCTCTTCCACTTTACTATTTCTACTGCGGTTCCTTTCAAACTAATCTATTCCTGAGAACGTTTTATGAAAAATCACTTTTAAAAATGAGGTGAAAAAATACATATCCAGACAACCCAGTTTTGATGTCAATTTTTAAGGATTAAAATAATTTACACTGATAGCAAAAAATATCTTGTGGACTTTTCTTCCGCCCTCCCTCCCATCAATTAGCTTTTTTAACTAAATAAACATTTAGTTTATTTTAATTACCATAACATATCAGGATTTGGGTTTGTTTCATTGTACAACCACTATTTATTTTTTTTTCTGACAGGCTGTGGTTTTCCATATTTTACTCATTAGATAAATAAATGATTCAAGAACGAAGTGCAACTATACTCCTCCCACCTCAGAAAACAAATAAGCAGGATGAGGGAGAAAAAATGGAATAAATTGCAGACATGAAGTAGGATTGGTGACCACCATTCAGTTAATCTGAATGATCTCGACAAAGTGATCATTCAGGGCACCAACTGATGATAAACCAATCATTCTAACTTGGGATTAACTAAGAGACCTTCCTGGTATCTTTAGGACTTATTTGCTTATTTGATTTATTGTAGCATAAGTATCTGTAGACCCAGTTATCAGATGGATGAAGAGTAGAAAGATAGGGTAAAGTAAGATTATACATTGTAGTCTGGGGATGTAAAGAAAGGAGAAAATGTTATGGGAAAAGCATGTTATACTGCCTTTGATAGGTTTTCTAAGCTGACTCCATATTCACCAGCTCTGATGATGTTACCTTATCAGGTAATTAAATATCTGCAAGGAAATAACCAAGCTCAAAGAGCACCAAGGATGCCACAGTTTTTGCATTTGGCGTCAATCAATAGATTTCATAAGTCTTGTGATTTATTTATTTATTTGTCATATAGAGATATTACCCAAATCCACAGATTCTGGGCGAAATACAAAACCAAAATGGACATTAATTAATTCTCCACCCCACTAACAGAATACCATAACTTTGGATGGTTTCTTACTGTTCCTCATTCCAGGTCAAAAGTCTACTGAAAAAATGAGGGCTAAGCATACTTTTCAAAATATCAAAAGAGGATGGGGCCAAATATACCTCCATCAGCAATGTATTCGATAACATAGGGCTACATCTTGAAAGATGGACTTTATAGTCTACCATCAGCCCTCTTACTTTATACAAAACATAACCATCAGCAGAATATCTCTACTCTGCTTAGGTAATACATGGGTTTTATAGGGATAATTAGCTCTTTCAATTGCGCCTGGAAACTTATTCTTCCAACTGAGCCATATGCCATTTTTATTCACTAAAAATTTATATGGGCAGTATGTGAGTCTTACAGTCATTCTTATAACTGGAGATGATTCCTGCTAACTGTTGGTGCTTTACATTACAGAATATCAGCTCCTTAATTATAACTTGCTTAAGATAAGGAATCTGATGGGTGTTATTACTAAGAGAATCTTCATACACAACCTTGCTCTAGTCAAAGCTTGACTTAAATTTGGGCATAGATGGGCCTTCCTTACAAATTACATTCTGTTGTACCAATTTAATGTTCACAGTGGAAACATCGCCTAAAGCAGCTCTTGTCAAATTCCTGGTTGTTATATAGAAGGGATGGAGTAGACTGGACACTGTGGCTTAAAATTAACTAAGTCGATTCTGTAGTAAGCAGCAAGAGGTTTTGATCCTGATCATTTTAGTGATCATTCTGAATTTTTTTTAAAATTGGGGAATTTAAAAAGAAAGTTTATTTGTACATGAGGTCTCTAATACAGTACTGAAAAATGAATTCTGGAAGATGATTCAGCTCACCATTTCACTTCTTTTTTTTTTGCACTTGGCTTCGGTTAGTAAGAAAGTTTGTGAAAACTGAAGCAGATTTCATAGTCTTCAAGTTCTTATTTCTGGATTAAGAAAAATGGCTTTAGATTAGACAGGCTATAGAAGAAGATGCTATGAACACAAAGAAAACAAGGAGAAAGAAAAGAAATCATTTAGAGGAAAATGTGTGACATGATCCAAGGGCTGGCAAAACAGATAGATATTTGTCAATGGTTGAGATCTATTAGAAAAAGAGAATTGTTTGATTAGGAAGAACGGCATGATAGAAATCTAGTTGGGGAAAGTCCATGACTTGGTCACGTAGTGCATCACAACAGTACATCACTAGCTAGCAGAAAACTTTAATTGTTCTAAAGGCTGTCGAGAAAGAAATAAAATGAAAATTTTTGAACATTTTACCTTAAGGGAAAATCTGGTGTTTTCCCTTATGATCACAAGAAACAAACACCCACTCAAGAACTTTCTTCTATTATTTGCAAATCTGTCAATGCGTAACTTGGAATATTTTCCTGGTGAGATCTTTACAGGTAGCTCTTGACTTACGACCACAATTCAGCCCAAAATGTCTGCTGCTAAGCAAGACAGTTAAATATTTTGCCCCATTGTTACAACCTTTCTTGCCACAATTGTTAAGTACTCACAGTAGTTGTTAACTTATCACCTCTTCTTAAAAACCTCCAGTGTTGGAGCATTGGCAACCTCTAACATTCTAACATCGTGATGTATGTTAGAACTGATTTGTGACCATGGCTATGGGCCGCCAAGACTTAATTCAGTATTTAAATCATGACATTTCTTCAAGCCTTTGTGAAGACATCATAACCCCTCAGGGGTCAGCAGACTAGAGGTTGAAAACCACTAACCTATACTATACCTGTATATTTGGTTTTTCTTGCCTAAATGTAGAACCTTACTTTTTTTCACCATTAAATTTTATTTTGTTAGATAGCACCCAATGTTCAAGTTTATCAAGATACTTCTGCATCTTAAGCCTATCTTCTGGAGTGGTGGTTATTCCTTCCAGCTTGGTGTCGTCTGCAAATTTGATGAGCTCCCCGTCTATTCCCTCATCTAAATCGTTGATGAAGATGTTGAAGAGTACCGGACCTAAGAAAAGAGCCCTGGGGTAGCCCACGTCATGCTTCCCTCCATGTAGATGCAGCTCCATTAAGGACTATACATCAGCCAGTTACGAATCCATCTGGTGTTGATGCTGTCTAATCCACATTTTTCTATCATCTCAAGTAGTAGCTTGTGGCCTTATTTTATCAAATGCTTTACTAAAGTCCAAGTAAATTATATCTACAGAATTTCTCTGGTTCCGGTAATTTTGTCACTTTGTCAAAGTATGCAATACAATTTCTCTAGCATGATCTGTTTTTGCTCATACCATTATCAAATCAGGGATCAAATCATGGCATGGCATTTAATCACATGACGCTGGGTCACTGTAGCCGCCCTGAGTCCTTCGGGAGTAGGGCGGTATATAAATTTAAAAATAAATAAATACATGTCAGTTGATAAGTGTCCTAATTTGGATCATGTCACCATGGAGATGCTGGTCATAAATGTGGGGGGGAAATGTTCATAAGTCACTTTTCCCAGTTCCATTGTAACTTCAAATAGTCACTAAACAAACTGTTGTACGTCGAGAACTACCCGTATTGTTCTATCATTTTCCCTCGGTCAGTTACAAATATTTTACACTGGGGAGTCGGATGACGTCTCGTTTCATTTAAAACTCTCCTATGTTTTTGTTGAACATCTCCCCTCCTTTTGTTTTTAACTGGGGAAAAAGTTGACTGGGAAAGTGGAACAGTGATGTGACATTTTCTAAACATTGCTGGTAAAAAACCTCCAGCTAGAGGCAAAAGAGAGAGAGAGAGAGAGAGAGAGAGAGAGAGAGAAAGTAGGATTTGGGGGCATACAGAGAACTGGAACTCAACCGGACTGCATTGCAGATGTTCGAATAGAACAGCCTCTTTTCACTGTTGACTTGAGATCTGTAGCTACAACTCCAGTTAGCTAGGACTACTAGGGCTGGAACGATGAAAGTTGCAGTAAATACATTTAGAGAATGTAGGGAAAGGCTATATTGGAGTATGACAGCCTTCCCCTACTATCTAGAGGCCTTTGACTGCATCTTTCATCACTCTAGTTCTACTAGTTTCGGAAACTGGAATTGTAGCCACAGATTTTTAATTAGTTTTCCCGCTGGAGTACTGTGTTTACCTATGGGTTTTAACATACCCATAAGATTAGCTTGATTGGCAGAAATGAAGGACTACGTGAGATTCATGCTAGTGTATGTTGGGAAAAAAGAAGGTAATGCTTCAGCAAGGGAAAAAAAAACATAACAGTACAATAAGAGATTTATTAAGACAAGTAGGAGAAGAGAAAAATAGATGCTTACATGTTATTTTTATAATAAAAATATGTGGCTTATTTATAGAATAAGGTCAAAAAAATATTGTAATTCCTCATTACAGAACTGCAATTGGGACCAAGAACTCTGTTATTGAATGGCATGATCATTAAGTGAAGCATCATGTGACCAGCTGGATTTATGTCAGTTCTGCTGAGGTCTTTAAGTGAATCACCCAGCTGTTAAGCACAACATCATGCAACTTGTAATTTTACTGCCAGCTTCTCCATTACTACTACTACTTCCATGCTGTTTGTCGAGTGCACAGATAGCAATCATGCGACAGCAGGTAAACTGGGCCAGTCATAAGTTCAAGGACCAATCATAAAGTTCTGTTCAAGTTTGAATAGTAACTAAACAGGGCAGCCGTTAACTGATAACTACTTGTATTAAAATGCATATGAATTTAAAAGCCACATCATAGTTGCAAGGGCCCTTGGAGATTTATCAGTTGCAACCCGTTACCTTAAAGTGGGTTCTCAGGTTCAGAATAGTGTTATGGCATTCTTGACAGATGTCTAGGTTCTATTTAAAAATCCAGTGAAGGTGAGCACATTGTTTTACTTCTGGCAGTTTTTCCACTGCAAATCAACTCTCACATCAGGACATATTTTTTTCCTATTTTCACTCTGATTTCCACCGTGATTCTAGTCTTGCTCTTTTTTCTCTCTCACACACGCTTGCCTCTTGACACAAATATTGTGTCCTTAGTTATTTATGAGGTTTGGCTACTAAGATTTGTGGGACACGAATCACTGCTTTGGGCAAAATATGAAAGACTAAAAAAGGGAAAGTCTGGTTCACACAGTATATTATAATAGGCCTTAAGATGATTTATTTTGGCATAGCACACTATGAACCCAACCAATCATGGCTTATATAACATGAATGTATCACTTGCCTTAAAATAGGGCTTTATTCCATAAGAAACATGGAACAAAAAAAAAGCAAATTAGTGTATAGCTCTAAGCCAGTATTTCTCAGTTTTGAGAAATTTAAAAAGTATGGACTTCAACTCCCAGAATTCTCCTACCAGTGCTGCTCTAGGCAATCAAGAGGCATCTTCCTTTGTATTCCTACCCTCTGGCAGATCACTTGGACATGTCTGTCTTCTTGGACCACTTTGATGCTTCCTGAAAGCAATAAGCCACCATTGCATTATATTGCACTATCCTGTAAGAGCTTCTCTTTCATCTTATAGTGGCAATTTCTATTAATTCTTTTTTTTAATTTATTTTAGTCTCTCTTACTTTCCAAAGTACCGTACTTTCTCAAGTAGGGGATCCCCCCACATCCATCCCTCTTCCTTGTCCAGCCCTACAAACAGGGACTTTCCAAGCCATTATTTCAATCCATTACATGGCCTTGAACAAAGTTAGTGTCAATGGCCCTGCTAAAATTCCTAAACTCCAAAAGGGGCAACTGATCTCATTATTAGGAGCCACCGAGGCTCCCTGGATTTGGTAACACAGGAATGGAATTGAATGGGTTGTAATGAGATCCAAACTAGAAGCTGGAAGCCCCAGATTTCGGTTGAATGAATATCTCCAAATCTATTGATCAGACTTGCTCAATTTCTGATTTCCAGCCAGCATGTAGCACATCCCATCTGGAAGACTTTAGTGCTACTAAAAAACTATTCTAGCCGCATCCCTCTTTGAAATGAGTCAGAAGCTGGAACCCAAGAAACACTCGCTAAGGAACCAAATATGGTAAACATATTTACTGTTCAGGAAAACTCCAGGTCTAATCTAAATTACTTGAAGTACTTCCAGGTCAGAAAAAAAATCAGAATTCCTTGGCATAGATGTCTGTGACATGCGAGTCTTCAGTTCTCAGGCTTCCTACCAGTACTTAGGTTATATAATTCACAATGTAACCTGAAAACGCATTGCTCTCAGTCGTTTATTGGTAGTCTCCAAGGCCAGCACAGAACAGGAATCATGCAATTGGAGGTGGAATGTAAAAAGCAACATTTCAGAAACAATTCAAAAGATTAGTTGTTGCCAGTCATTAGGTTACCTATTTAGCCATTAGTTGTTATTGTTGTTTTAAAGGAGGGCGGCTCCAACTTGAAAAATTAAACCTTATAGATATGCAAAAAGACAAAAGACCTACATGTAACACTCAACTTCTTAATAGGATAAGAATATGCATAGCTCAGAACTGGAAAACAGGAAATAGAATAAATCAGTCTGGCTTAGGAAAATATGGGAAAGAATAGCCATCCTGCATGGAAATAGACTTCTCTGTGTGACATAGAGGAATGTTCTATATGGAATATGCATTCATAGAAATCTGGGTGCGGATGCCATAGTGTCTGTATGGTAGATGTGGTATATTACAATTTGCAAGCTTCAGATTCTCCACTCCTAGGTTAGCATTACTTCCAAATGGATCCATGGCTTGTCCACTTTAGAAAAAGTCAAAGTCAGAAAACAAGAACAGATTGAAAATGCAGCTCACATACAATGCTAAACAAACCACAGTAGGTGTTACCAAGGCTTGTTTAGCTACTGCTGTTAGCAGAAAGTGCCAAGTGGGAAGAATCGAGCAACATGGAGAAATATATTATTCATTCCTAATTAAGTTCCAGATCTTAAGAAATGTAGTTTTCCATGCATGTAAATATAAAAAGGATCCCCAAAGCAGAGGAAAATTCTTCAGTACACACAAATGGGAAGAAGCCATTCCTAATATAGGCCTTCCCAAATTACCCAGTATAGTACCCCATGACTAGTTTGCTAGTTTATTATCATCCAATTGCTTTAACTGTTTCACCAGGACAATACAAAACAAGAGAAACATGATACAGCAGCCTGGATCTGTTCATACTGTGTGTTCAAGGAAGTACAAAGGGATTTTAACTATAAAAGAGCACAATAGATTAGGAGCTCTTGAAGGCTTGATAGCAGGTCAAGTGTGATAAAAGTGTGTAGGTGGCTGAAAGGCGAAATGCCAAACAAAAGGAAGACTGTTGAGAAATGCAAGTTTGAGGGACTTTTTATTCTCTGATCACATTTTAATCCTACAATAACAAGCCAATCTTTTGTGAGCTCAATATTGCCATTTCTGTTCTTTTTTTAAAAAGTGTTTTGTTTCTCTAGAGATTAGGTGAACTATTGTATACCAATTGCTGCTATGGCGACCAAGCATGGCCGTTCTCAAGCCCTGCTTCTTAGAGGCACCATTTCTGACCTGATCTCCCTCCAGATGTTGTGGATTACTGCTCTCATGAGCTCTAGTCACTCTAGCTGTAACGGGGTGGGGGGGTAACTCTGGGGGTAACGGAAACAGGAACCCGAAATATTTAAAGAACACATAGTTGGATATCTATCTAAATAACATTTCCTTTCCCCCCTAGGGTGTTAGACTTGGAAGTGTAATTCACTGTCCTAGTTTGCAACCTGAGATTGGAGAAGAATGTCAATCAGTGGCACAAAGACCAACATTCCTAATCCTGAAAATGAGAAGCCTTGATTGTTTGAACAAATGATAATATTGAGCAAATAACACTTCATTATTGTTATAGTTGCTGTTATTACATATGAATTGAGTAAGGAAATAAATATGCAACAGGAATGCACAACCATCAGGCTCAGTGATAGCTACTCAGCCTAAGCAGTTGATTCAAGGTGCGCTGTAGTTGGTAGCAATGGCCAATGCTGGTTAAGAAAAGCGAAGTGGGGTCAGAGTAGAAAAGGCACATCCACTGCATGGATGAGTCATCAGGTGACAAACTGACTAAAAAATCCTCTTTACTTTTATGTTATTTGCAAAAGAACTGCAATAAAGTAAAATAAGGGCTTGGCTTTGTTATTTATTTTTTAATTTCACTCTGATCTTTTGAAGGTCAAACTATACAAGAATGTCATTCATGCTTTTCAAAAAGCATCTCCAACTGCTTAGGTGAGTAGTTATCACTAAGCCTAATGGTTATTGCATTTCTGTTCATATTTATTTCCTTACTCAATTTATATGTAATAATAGCAACTATAACAAGAGTGTGCTTAAATTTTGCATTTGTTTTAAATTTGGATCCACTTTAATTTTGAATGTGATGGGTAAATGCAGCTTAGCCACATGAAAGCCTGCAGTGACATCATGGCTTAATTAGAGTGCTTTTCTACAGGGTGCAGCAAATCACAACACACACACACACACACACACACTGGTTTTTCGTGACAGTTTCCCCCTCCCTGCACAAAGCATGTTCTTAGGTGTATGAGAAGATGGGCACATCGCTTCTAAAAAGGAGAAAGAAAGAAATGAGGACAAACAGGAAACACAGAGGAAAATTATCAATTTGAAATTGACAGGACATTCAAAATAGCCAAGAGAGGGATGGAAATTTTCAACATTTTTCCAGTAGCATCACACTAACATTGTTTGATACATGCCTGTGATGTGTTGTTATACCACCTGTTGTGTGGAAAATTAAGAATTGCAGAATTCTTAATCAAGAATTGAGAAATCCATCTAATCCAGTATCTTTTTATTTTCCACATAAAAGATCTATGAAACACTTTCAGTAGTCTCATAAATTATAAAACAATAACTTTTCTGCACAACTGTTCCCCTGCCTCTTCATTTGGAGAGTCCATTTTGTTAACTGCTAATAGTAATTCATAGACTGATTTATTAATTTATTCAACAGCTTTTAAAACTACTTGAGCTAGTGGGCATCACTGTATTTGGAAAGTGTTTTCCACAAACAGCTATACAAGAAGAAAAGGCCATTAAAATATAGAAAGTGTTTGACATCTAGATATTGCTGTTTTATACTAACCCCTTTGTTGTCTTAATGGCTGAACTTCTGACAAGGTATAATTCATCACTATCTCACCTGTTAAATGTTTTTGGAAAGCTGCCAAATGTAGGATATTCTTCTAAAAAAGTAATATTTTCCTCAATAAATATATAGTACTAAATTCCAGCTGAAAGGTTATAGGAAGGGTTATGCATACGGTTTCTCATGACTTTATATGTTAGAAGTGAATGAACTTCTTCCCAAGGCCACTCTTGAATTTCAGAGCTGACTGTGGATGTGAATTTGAATTTGACTTCCACATCCTTTAAAACCAATTTTTATAGCACTCTTGTTTCAGTTTTCTCCTTCACATTTATGTTTGTTTGTTTGTTTGTTTTATTCCAAGGATTTGGGATGGCTTACAAAAAGAGCATCAGATAATAAAATGATAAAGTCCATCTACCTTCTAAACTTTATATGGAGAGCAGCAGTCTATTAGGTTTGATACAGGAAAAGTAAAATTACGTAAATTAAATGCAGTTCAGTGGAATCTGCCAAAGGAACATTATTGTTGAGAAACAAGCTCTGGCATGAATTATAGAAAGAAAAGTCAAGCCGTATTAGATTGCAAGACAAAGCAATCCATTCTTTTAGTATACTTCATGACCGAGCATTAAAAAAATTCTCATTTCCCAGAACAAATTCTAACAGGTTAAATATTCCACATGGTAGCTGGATTCAGATACTGCACTAAGCCTGGGTTTGCTTAATATTTGTTGGATAAATGACCATTGACTGAGCTCTTACAGTATGCTAAATCAGAAGAATGAAATGAAGTTATGGTTTAGCAGGATGTGCAAAACTAGTAAAGCTACAAAGAAATTTGAATCCATAACCTTCATGAGTTATTTCAGAACACAGTCCAGTTTATCTTCTAGTTAGACACTATGCTTTTTGCATAAGCATGGGCATATACAAACCCAAAGAGGAGGGAAAAAAGGAAGTGTGTGAAGCGGGAAATAAGGAGGAAGCCTTTTCACAATCTGGGGGTTTACATGAGAAACGGTGCATTGCTCAGCATTGTCTTTACAGAAATTCACTCAGATTATCTAAATCTGAAAGACAAAATCCATATTGCAAGTAAGAGGGCTAGTACTATACTTTTCCCAGAACTTACTTCCCATTTGTTTATTTATGAATTAAAGCTTTGTGGTTTGTGATGTCTTTTGAGTACTGCCTCAAATTCTGACTGCCCTCATTCATGTGGGTTCAGGAGACCTTGAAACAGGATGGTGTGAGCTGGGACACATCTCTTCTCCTCACCTCTTTTCCTTCTATTGCTGAAACAGCTACTCTCCAAAGAGAACTAAGTTACATGGATCAACAAGGAAGAAAAAATTCAAAGGTTGAGGCAAGAAATATATGGGCCCTGGCATGTGCCCAAAGATGCCAACCTTGCCCCCATTAAAAAAAAATTGTCATAAAGGGGCACTGAAATTAGATAAATAGCCTATCAAAGTTATACATGTATTTATTATTTTATTTGTTTGTTAAATTTATTTGCCACCTTTCTTGCCATAGGGCTAATCTAGGCAGCTTACAATAATAAAAGGGAAAAAAAATGAAACGGCAGTAAATAGAACAGAAGTAAAATAATAGAGCAGTAAAATATACAGTGGAAAAAGAAGACAAGCATACATCAATCTGATCACCAAAAAGATGAATGGGTGCGGTACAGAGCAGGGGGAGGAAGGGGTGGCGTCTGTCATCAATCCAGCAGCTACCTCCCAGGCCAAGCAGCAGGGCCAGGTTTTTAGGCTCTTCTGGATGGATGAGAGGATGGTGTTACTTTAGAGCACACAAGGCCCACAAGCCACATCTGGTCTGCGGCCTGTGTCCATCCAGCCTATAGTGCTGCCCTGGAGATGGTGAGGGCCAGCCCACCTTAACCGGGAGGCCCATGTGGGCCACGGAGATAGAGGGGGGAAAGGGAAGAGAAAAAGGAAAGATATGAGACTGGACAAATGTTGTCCAGGTAGGAGGAGTCAAGTGATGTTTTTTTAAGAAGATGACAAACCAGGCCCTCCTTAACAGGTGAGGAATTTATTACTTCATGAACCCATCTGGTGGTCACCATCCTGGAAGCTTTCACCATCCAGGATGGACAAGCTTCTAATTAACAGGCGGTTGAGTTGATAGCACAGAGGACCCTGTCCACTTCCTTAGGACCCTTCCAACAGAGCCAAACCAATCGATTTGGGAACAGGCAAAACACTTCATCAAGCATCTCATAAGGACTAGCACCAAAGAAGAGTTTTAACTGGGAATGAATCCAAGTAATTTTATCTGACAGGTGTTCACCAAATTCTTCTGCATGGCTCAGAAGATAATTGCCCAATGTCCCTTGGGATAGGAGGGATCAGGATCGATGGGGATGCAGTAAGAGTGGAGAAATAGTTTTGTTTTACTACTTTTATCGCCACGAGATAGGTCTCAATAGTGGCTCTGAGATATATCCAGTTTGAGATATCATTTTCATTTTCCTCTAGCAGCACTCTAGATGTCTCCTAACCTGTTTCAAAACTGTCAGTTCCTTCATGAACCATGGGGAACAATGGGAGCAAAAGGTCGAGAGAGCGCATAGGTGCAATCTTGTTCAGAGTCTCAAGTGACCTTTTGATTCTAAACCACTACTAAAGGTTCAACAGGACTTTGCAGTCCATTTGGGTCCATCAGTCTCTGGGGTGGACCATTCTAATGGATCCAGTCTCCTTATGGAGGGGTTGATGTAAGAGAGTATCAGGGATATCAGGGGTGATCTGACCATGCTGGGGGGTGGGGGAGTAATGTTAGGTTCCCCACCAGATCACATTGACATTGCTTGGATAAGAGTATTAGATCTGGTGTGTGATCACTATCCCAAGTCAGAACTTTGACAATCTGGGGTAGCCCCATAGCTGTCATGGATGACATGAACTCCCCAGCTGCTCCTGAAGCCAAACCCAAAGAAGGCAGATTGAAGCCACCCAGAAGCATGAGTTCGCGGGACTCCACTGACAATTCTGCGATGGCTCCTAGCAGTTCAGGCAAGAAGGTTGCTATGTAGCAAGATGGTCATTATGGTAGCAACAACCCCAGCTGATCCTATGAGCCTCGTCTCAGAAATAGAGTCTCACAGCCAGAGACTTGGGGAGCAAGGTCCTTGAAGGTGGAAAGAGACTGTCTAATTACCACTGCGACCCCACCACCCCTGCCCTGGGGTCTTCGCTGGTGCCAAAACCTAAATCTAGACACATCTTTGAGAGATGAACCCAGCCAGGTCTCAGTGATGTATGCCAGATCAGCATGATCCTCCCCAGTAAGATCAACCTAGCACTCAGCAGTAGCAGCTGAAGCTCTGGGTCTTCAGGGGAATCGTATGCAGGGGCTCAGAGGACCAGAACCTGCCACTGATACTAAACATTGGGGACTCTTCCCCCATAACGGCTTGCTTCCTGGTTCTCATAGAGTCCTATGCTCATCATTTTACTGATGTCCCGTCCCACCCTATGGCTCCCAGGGCAATCTATATCCCCTCCTTGCCCACCTCCCCATAGAGCAGGAGGCTTTGTCACCCCACTCCAATCATTTACATGCATCCACTCAGTCATTCTAGGGAGGAGAGGAGTGGGAAGAAGCCCCCATAGTGGAATAGCTCAAGCTCTCTGCACCAAGGACTGCTCCCACTCCATTCATTCTTCAACAATCACAATCACAAATTTTTGGAAAACTCTTTATAACCTACTTAGGTTTAGCAGGTATTCTACCTAGTTCTCCTGTTGCCATTTTCCCCACAACTCTGGAAGATAGATTAGGATGTAATCTATGTAATCTAGTCCATTCTCAGCCATGGAAGTTCCCTGACTTCACATAACTTTGGCCCAGTTACATCCTAATCAAGAGGGTGAAACTAGCTCAAAGCTATTTTAAAGTCAGCAAACTTCCATGATTGAGGATGGATTAGAACCTGAATTGTCCAGCTCCTTGTTAACACTTTAATCTATACCACATTGACTGAAATAAACTAACATTAACCTCAGTTAGGTTTTAAAAAATCAGATTATGTTGGGTAAAGCAATAATGTCAAACTTTTTGTATAGAATAGAGAAAATGGACAAAAGAAATTGATTTTTCTCTCTCCTGCTATATTGTCAAGGACATTCAATATCAGTTAAGGGCAGGAAGGTATGTAAATTCTGCTTCATTTTGATTTTTTTTTAGAGCTAGTTGCTCTATTGGTTAAGGCACCAGGCTATAAAGCAAGACATTGGCATGAAAGACAGCAAGGTGACAGACTAAACATGGCAGCTGTCACTTCTGAAAGGCTGTTTTCTCAGATACGTAATTAGTCTGAAAAAAAAACACAAAACAAAACCCAACACCTAGCATATTGAGGATAAAAATACCCTTTGTTTAATGTGATGCTTTTTTTATACAGGGAAATATCGAGAAATGCAATTCTCAATATGTAGCGTACATTCAATTCAATTCAATTGCATGCGCCATTCTCTAGATTTTAAATCTGGTAGTAGGAGAAAGGAATGTATTTTTGAAACTTAATCAATTAATTTGCTGCTATAGAATACTGTGAAGGGATACTGTTTTTAAATAATTCAGATACTACAAATTGATGCTTTCCAAAAGTATGGGAAAGCATCCATTTACCTTTCTTTCTTACTTTCTAACCTTCCTTCTCTAATCTTCTCGCTCCTATCCTTCCACTCTCTCCTTCACACCTTATATGTATATGTTTATTTTCTTGTATCCCCATTGTCTATTTCATCTCTTTCTACTTACTAGTATTATTTTGAGTTATTAGTAATTTTGATTGGGTTCTATAGCTCGTTCTCATGTCAAATTTCTCACGAGAGAACTGTACGTAGAAGAGGGTAGGGAGGATGTTGAGAGGGATCTAGGAAGGGGAAATGAAAATGTCATATTCCCAAGGTCAGTCTTAATTCCAAAGGTTAATTTCGCTGGGGCTGGAGACTATGCTATGCAAGCTGCAGACTATTACTTTTCATTATTTTAGCAGACAGTAAGTAGAGTAAGCAATGTTGGTCATAAATCAAAGACTACCTTTATAATAGTTTGTCTCTCACTTTGTTCTATGGAAATGTGGATATGCCAGGAGAAACAAAAACAAAACAACCTGAATGCAACAGGAATGGGCTAGAAGGGTACATGGTAAAACAAGAAGATATAGGATCAAGAATGAATGGATGAGGGTTAAATCAATGAATCAGAATCTATTTTGCCATGTGTATCAGGACACACAAGGAATTTGTGGGTCAAACACTAAATTCAGTAAGCGATACAAAAAGAACATGTTCAGACATGGCCATATGCAGAGAGTGAGCGAGGACTGAAACGCAAAACAAATATATGAATGAATGGAACAACTAATAAAGTTCTGATTGGGCGCAGTAGTTCCCATAAGTCACAACTACATCAAAACGATGGTGCGTGTTGTAAAAAGTGTGTGATTCTGTCCTTACTTCATGAAATCTAAAGCAAGTTAAGTCACTATGTTCAGTATTGCCTCTCAGGGAAACCCCCTTATGGAATCTCGGGTACAGAACGGTGAACTGGTGGCAAAAAAAAAAATACCAGAAAAATTACTCGACCACGCTCTGTCTACAAGCTCAATTACTCACTCTCCCTATCGAGAAAGTGCAATGTGTTACTACGCCTGCGCAGGCGCCCGAACAACTGATATCCGTGCGTCTTCCCGCTCTTGCTATCCCCGCCCACATACGAGTCACGAGCGCTTAGGTAATGGGTCTGGGATCACGGCATCCTCGCTGCTCTAAACATGGAGGTCGCGGCTCGCCTTAGGAAAGCACGGCGCACGCGCAATGGCTCGCGAGAGGCCCAGTGTCGCTCGGTAGCAGGCGGTAGCCAATGGGGCGGGGGTTGACATGGCAACAAGGGAATGGGATGCCAGTCTCCTCCCCACAACTTGTTGGCGGGAGAATGGCTGGGCGGTGAGGTGACGCGAGAGACCCCAGAGAGGTGAATTTCGCGGAGAACCGGTGCTTCGGCAGCCAAGGTGGGCGCCTGGAAAGCGGCGTGCCGCTGAGGGGGAGAGTCGGCCTCTGGGGTTGCTGGGAGCAGAAGGTTGGGGGCTGATAGCAGTTTTGAACTGTACCATCCATCGTCCCCAATCATCAAGGTCAACACATGTGGAGGATGCACGGGCTGTTTTAAGGGTCCGAAGCAGTGATTAAATGGCGTGGATAAAGCTAAGTGTAAAGAGTGCAGGGAGAAAAGAGTCGAACTTTTTATCCTCACTTGCCATTATGAGGTTGCCCTCCCCCAGTTGCTGCCTTTCCAGATGTGATGGCTTATAAGCTCTTTAACTGGTGGCTGAAGTAGCCAGAAGTAAGAGCCCAATATATCTAAAAGATACCAGTTTGAGAAAGTCCAGCTTCTCCCCTAAAACCTCTAGCACCGATTAAATGACTTTAAAAGGGGGGGGGGCGAAAACTCATCCAGCATAGAACCCACAGGACAATAACCTGTGGCCCGTAATGATGCTCCAGTTCTGCTTTTTTTTAAACTACTGATTTTAATGGATAATTGATCTGATTCTGTAAGGTCATAAGGAACATATAAGGAACATGATTTCATTAAATCATTTCATGATTTCATGTATGGTCTTCAAGCAATTGTATATTTTGAAAGAAAAAGTTGAAGATGAGGTTCTGAGGAGTAGTTTTTCTCCTAGCTTACTGTTGTATTTCTGTGTTCAGAATTCTTCATTCTCTTGTTTTATTCATCACAGGCAAAAATACAAAGGATTCAGTAACTGTTCTCAAGCAAGTGGGACTTGATTTTAAGTGAATAAATGCTAAACAAATGAAAGAGTTAAGTAGCCTTTTAAAGTAGCATTGGTTCCAGACGCCTGAGACATAAGATTTTGTAGAAAAACCCTATAGTTATTTTTAAATACTAAAAATTTTAGTTGAAATGTTCCAATTTGATTCTGCTTTGGGGAAACAACATACTTTTGATGAAGCTGACATGGGGTGATCTTCAATTTTTAGGAAAGCCAAGATGGAAAACAAGAGGAAGACTTCCATGAGAAGCACTAATATGGGGAACTTTACCCCATCACAACAGAAAAGGCCACGAGGAGCAGACTGGGAGGAAAATGGTCCTTCACAATTTGAAGAAGAGCTGGCTTTTCTGGATGAGGTGGAGGCTGAGGTAGCTGTAGAAATGAAAGAAACACAGTTGTCATCTGATGCCATTCCCCTTGGTGAGTTAGATGGTTACAAATTGGTAGAAGATTTTCTGAGGCAGAACAAGTACTAGACCTGGAGAAACTGTTCAGCAAATGTGCATAATACGTGGATGGTAATGGCTCTGCTATTTGTGATCCATGTTAAAGTTAAGCTATTTATTTTCATTAAATTCTATTACACAATTCAAATTTATTTTAATATACTATTTCATTTTAAATAGTATTACAAGCAATCCTTTATTTACAACCACAACTGAATCCCAAGTTTCCATTGTTAAGGCAGTTGTTTAGTGAATTATGTCCCATTTTACCTTTTTGCCATGATTATTAAGTGACTCACTGTAGCTGTTAAGTGAATCTTGTGGTAGTTTAGCGAATCCAGCTTCCCTCATTGACTTTACTTATCAGAAATCTTCCTAAAAATATTATAAACGACAATTCCTGGACCCCAGCATGTTGCAACCATTATAAATATATACCGGTTGCCAAGACCCGAAGTTTGATCACTTGACTGTGGGGATGCTGCAATGGCCATAAGTGAAAGAACTGGTCATAAGTTAATTTTTTCAATGCCATTATAACTTTGAACAATCATTAAAAAAATGGTTATAAGTTGAATACCACCTGTATAGCATTGTCATTTGTATCACAGAAAGGTATGCATACATAATGTATCATACTCTTATTAAACACTAGCTTAGGCTCTATGTCTCCTTTTCCATGCTACTTTTTCTTCCTCTTCTTTTAATTCATGACCTTTTAAAGTACAATGTTGTTCAAAATCTGGGTTTGAATAAAATGGGATTTGTGAATAACTGTATTGTGAACTTTTCCTTCTTTCAGGTAACCTCTTCTCATCAGTACAAAACCCCAAGTGGCAGAGGCCACTGCCACCTAAAATAAATCCCAAAGAGGAAGGCCTGTGTTTCCAGCAAGTGGAACTTGACTATTATGTGGGTAAGTGTGTAAACAGGTTTGAGTTGCTGATAAAGAATTTTTTAAGGGGTTGGATGACAGATTGATTGGTTTTATTCTTTTTCCTTGAAAAAGGTTTGTAGAACTAGATCTTCTTATTCTCTGCTTCTGAGGGGAAGTCTGAAATTGTTATCATTTCTGGGGGTTTTGACAGTTAGAACAGATCCACAAAGTTACTAACTGTTCTCCAAGGAAAATAGGCAAGGAATGGAATTCCCCCATAGAGGTTTTAATCCTACTTTTGTTTTGCTTTTCTTGATGTAAGAAGGTATCATAACAAATCATCTAAGATGTATCTTAGGAATGTGTTTTTAATGTGTCAATGGAAGATGAATGTAATTAGGAAAATTTTCTCCAAGAAAGATTAAATTAGATTTAAAACTCACCAATTCTTTTGTATTTTCAAATATAATGCACTAGCTTTTGATACCCGTGCTCCGCTATGGGGTTGTGAGGCCAGCGTGGCCCGTTGGAAGGGCCACACGGCTATTTCTCAGGTCAGTGTGGCCTGTTCGGAGGGCAATGCGGTCCTCCCAACAGGCTTCGCCGGCCTCAGAACAGGCCATGCTGACCTCGAAAGGCCGTGTGGCCCTTCCAACAGACTGAGCTAGCCTGAAAAAAGGCTGTTCAGAGGCCAGCGCAGGCCGTTTTGAAAGCAATGCGGCCTTTTCTGAGTCAATGCGGCCTGTTTGGAGGCCAGTGCGGCCTGTTCGAAGGGCCGCAGTGTCCTCCGAATGGGTCACACTGGCCTGAGAAATGGCTGCGTGGTCCTTCCAATAGGCTGTGCTGGCCTCCCAGTGGGCCGTGCTGGCCTCAGAAAAGGTCGTTTGGAGGCCAGTGTAGCCCATTTTGGGGGCCGCACGGCCATTTCTGAGGCGACCATGGCTTGTTCTGAGGGCCGGATGGAGCTGGGCAGCGATCAGAGGCAGAGAGCCTGGTAGGCCCCACATAAGGTGGCGCAGCGGAGGTGGGTGGGCAGGAGTCGCAGGGAGGTAGGACTGGGGGTTAGAGTTAAAAAGGCTGCCAAGGGGGGTAGGACTGGGGAGGTTAGAATTAAAAAGGAGGAAAACAGCCTACCTGAATATCATGTTTGTGCTTGCTGCTACTCGTGGTGTCAAGGGAGAAACCCAAAATGAAACAACAGACTGCAAAGGCCCTCCACTCAGGAGAAAGGAAACTAGCGTTGTCGAATATTTTGTCCAATCACAGCCCTCTGTGAATTTAAATATGGCAATAAATCTTAAATAACTCTTGTAAAACTTAATATTTTTTTAAAATCCTTTCTTAGTGAGTGCCTAGATGGCAAGACAAAGGTGTGTAGGAAATTTCATATTCCTAGCTTCAATAGTTTGGGAGATCTGGTGATGTGTCAATGAGTGAGTGAGTCATTTTTCGCTTTTATATTTATAGATTTGCCCTATTGTAAATATATGTTGCTTGGAAGAAAAGTCCTACTTTTCTTTTCAGAGAGATACATATGCCAATTTTTCTAAAATGTCTTTAATTTTTTTAAAAAGGAAGAGAATGCTTGCTAAATCGTGTATGGTGTAAACAATCCAGAAAATAATAATTTTAAACAGTATTCTCAGAACTTAAATATAAAATGTAGTTGATGAAAGCCTGAAGCATACCTTGAACTCCCTAGTTCCATGTTTATTTTACCTAGATGCTAAATAATGAAAAAATACTCTGGAATTTTTTTTATTGGAGAATCATACAATACTGCTTTTGCATCAAATAATATGTTCTTATTCTGTTCCTGAATCAGGCTCTCACATCCCTGGATTCCCTGGCTGTACCCAAGGTTCTGTACCTGTCTTGCGAATGTTTGGTGTTACTGCAGCTGGCAACAGCATCTGCTGTCATATCCATGGTTTTGCACCTTATTTTTATGTGCCTGCCCCACCTGGTGAGTAAAGGTTTATGGTTGATGGAAGGTCTGTCTTGAACTTGACACTTACAATAAAATTTATTTCCCTCTTTTTCTCTCCAGGATTCCAAGCAGAGAATCTGGCTGAATTTCAACGGGAACTGAATACAGCTGTAATCCGGGACATGCGGTCCAACAAGGATGGTTTCAACCAGGTTGTTCTGGCAGTGGAGATCTGCAAAAAGCAAAGTGAGCATTTGTGAAGAGTGGGTATTTGGATGGCAAGGATGGCATCCTGTTTGGATGGCAAGGAGTTGGATTAGATCTAGATATATGGGGTACTTGGGCCATTAAATAATGACTTGATTATAGCAATACAATATTGTGCTTTCATACTGAATCCTCACAATGTAGCTTTCACTGCCACTTCACAAAGCTGTTGTTATGGTTTTACATTACAGATCAGAATGAAGTGCTTGGATAATATATCATAAATGCCATGGACAATTCCAGATTAGCAAATGAGTCTATTCTCACTTTTCTTCTGTGGCAAGGATTGCCATAGTGCACTAAATAGGGAAATTTTACAAAAGTTATGTTTTTTCTTTTACTATGGGCTAGTAACTTTTTGAATTTATTATTTGGATAGCTTACCCATTTTTAATGGATGTAAAGTTTCAGGAGGCACAGAGAGGAATAATAAGCAAATATGAAATATATTGATGAAAGTCATTCATAAAAAATGATTGGATAAGAGATGGGGATTTGAGGTATTGGGAGTGATAGTTCTCTTTTGCTCATTTCAGACATGTATGGCTTCCATGGGCCCCATCTCTTATCCTTCCTGAAAATTACAATGGCACTGCCTCGACTAATTGCTCCTGCCAAGAGATTGCTGGAACAAGGGCTGCGGTGTGGAACACCGGGAACACACAATTTTCAAGCCTTTGAAGCCAATATTGATTTTGAAATCAGGTAAGACTTAACTATTGTTATAGTTGACCTCCTTTACCAGGCATTGTCTTTATCCCAAGAGATCCTTCAGAATCCTTAAGTATCATGTACTTTGCGGGGAAAAAGAGAGAACCTTGCTAAGACTCTAAATCTATTGTACTAAAATACCGTATTACATTGATTATAACATGAATGCTTTTTTTGAATTTTGGTGTCTCTATTCATGGTGTGTTTTATATTCGATGGCGTCTTACCAGGGTAAAGGGTATTTCTAACTTAGAAAAATAAGGGTGTGTCTTATAATTGGTGGCATCTTATAATCAATGTAAAATGGAATAATACTTCAGTAAGATAGAGTATCTAGCTCTCAGAATTACTTGGAGTTACAATATATGATTTTAGAGGAGACCTAAAATTAAGATGAGAATGAGACTTCAGTGCTCACATGATTTCACATATTTATGAATAAGTTTTTGTTTTCCAGAAATTACTAGTCAAGATTCTGCAATGCAATCACTGGAAGTGGGTTACAAGTTCAGCTAGGTGCAGTTGAGATGTTACCTGTACTCTTAATTTCTCCTGGTGACTTTCAAATGAGTTGAGCTTTAATTCCCATAACTCTTAGCCATTGCATTTGAAGGCCACCAGGTTGTGGAAAGTTATCCTAGACTGTTTTGTAATATATTTAGACATGTTCAAGTAACATAAACAGATAAATGAATAAAATACAGGCATTGGAGCATACTCCCATAATTTAGTAAGCCATTTTACAAGAATAGAATCACTGTGGTAATATTTTTGAACTGCATGGAGAGTTATTATTTTATTCCCAAAATGGAGGAAAGAAGCCATAATGCTTGGTGGCGGTGAGGACCAACTATCTCTCCTCATCTCTCATCAACTTTGTCTCCAAACTTAGGTTCATGGTAGACCGGGATATTGTTGGCTGTAACTGGATTGAATTGCTTGCTGGAAAGTATCGCCTGCGGCAAGAACAGTCTGCTGGAGAATCTGATAAGGAGAATCCACGCAAGGTGGTGTTGGTGGGGAGAGTTAGAAAAGCAAGAATATGGTCAGAAAGGAGTGACAAAGAAAATCAGAGGACTAGAAATATAGCTATATAAAGAGAGAGTGAAGCAACCTAAATTATCCTTTTCAAATTTATGATCTCTTCCCACTCTCTGATTTCTCCCCACCCTCATTCCCATTATACCCTAACAATGCCATCTGAAATAGTTCAAGGGGAAAAGTACTAGTCCAGAATCCAAAGTTTCATTACATAGTGTGGGTTTGAATCTAGATTTTCTCAATATTACATTCTAATGGACTGTGTTGTATATTCTACATATAGGCTGTACCTCTCTCTGTAACAAGAGTGTCTTGTGAGTGCAGTGTGGTGTATAGACTCATAGGTGTAATGTTAGAGCAATACTGATTCTGTATCAATCTTAGGTTGGGAGCATACAAGGACTGAAGACTTCTTATAGGAACATCTGTATTGCTAGCTTTGCTTTTTCATCCTGTTTTAGGTGTCACTCTGTCAGCTGGAAGTTGATGTTGCTTGGCTGGATTTCATTAGTCATCCACCTGAGGGAGAATGGCAACGTATAGCTCCACTGCGTGTCCTCAGTTTTGATATTGAATGTGCTGGACGTAAAGGTATTGAAGGCAAATTTGAAGAGAGCAAAATGTGACATAATAAAATAAATATAATTGTGGAAGTAGAAAGACTAATCATCCAGAGTCTCATTAGGTAATTCTATATACAAGCTATGTAAGAATGGCTGTCATGTTTAGGATCCTGATGAGAAGATTGATGAAACATGTTGGATGAAACATTCAGTTGGTAATGAAATATACGAGTTTAAGAGTTTAAGTAGGAATAAATGCAAGCTTACACAGCAGAGTGATTGTCAGAAGGCTCATATAGCAGACATACGGGTTTGTATTAGCTGTATGAGCCAAACAAATCATTTGGATGAATATATGGGTATGTGTTTTAATTGCGCAATGCTTTATTGATTAGAAATTAGAATGACCAATTACTATATTGTCAGATGCAATTTCTGCTTTGCAAATTAAAAGAATGGTTTAGAAACAGATCCAGAGTTCTAAAAGTTTGGAATATGGACTCTGAGGCTTCCCATATAAGTTAAGTTATAGCAATAAATTGCTCATAATTCAGCTTCAGTAATGGAGACCCTTGAGAGTGAACAGTTGAGGCAGTTCTTATGTTAATAGTCTCTCCTGTATCTCATCCCTTTTCTATGTTTTGGCTCAGGCATTTTTCCTGAACCAGAGAAGGACCCAGTAATCCAAATTGCCAATATGGTTCTACGCCAGGGTGAGAAGGATCCTTTTGTGCGTAATGTCTTCACACTACAAAACTGTGCCCCTATTGTGGGTTCTCAAGTGCTTTGCTTTTCAAAGGAGGACGAACTTCTCAAGGTAATGCTTACATTATCTTGGATATGTGGCATATGATGAACTTAGACCAATGTTTTTCAAACTTGACAACTTTCTGATATATGGATTACCATCCCCAGAATTCCCCAGTCAGCATGCTTAATATGGAATGTATCTAGTTTTAGGATCTCTGTGTGGATAATAGATCCCATTTTAGGTCATACCTATGTAGAAATATTGAAAATTCAAAAACCTTTAAGCACCACTGTAGATCATATGATGGAATGGTGCCCCAAGTTCCAGTGTGGACTGGGAAAGTGATGATAAGGGATGTATATGTGGCCTAATGTGTAAGACAGGACAATTCTTATATGCCAGACTATGAAAGAGGAAATATTAGCTATTCCAGATGTGAAAAATATGGAATGAGTCAAAACTCTGACATAGAAAGTATGGAAAATAATAGCTTTGTCTGGAAGGAATTGGGCTTCATAAGCTTGCAATCTAAGCTTTCAATGAGATACATGGAGGAAAGAAATTTGAATAAATTATATAATTTCTACTTATTCTACTCATTGTTCCCTCTTTTTGTTTGGTCCTGGGTTGTTTCATTATTCATCATATTACAGCGAAACCTTGATTTATCATGCCTTGATACAATGGATTTCGTATGTAATGGATAATTTTTCTGCATTAAGTGAAATTTTATTTGCATAAATAAATCATTGCATTATGAGTGAATTCTCTCCAACTGGACATTTGTTTCTAACAGACAGACCCTCCCTCCCAACTAGTCCATTAAAATGAGGCTTGTTATATTGAAATATTTTTTTTGCAAATATCCAAAGTTGGAAGCAAACATAGTATCATAAGACAAAAGACTTTAAAAGCCATTGATTTAAGATACAAGAAACTTTATTTCATGAGATTATCATTTCTAAATAGTTTAGTTACTCTCTTAAGTCTAAAGTTTTCCCATCCTGATCTAAGCACTTATGTACTTGGGAGTGGGAGGTGATGATGGAATAGTTGTATTTCTCCTGAATTTACATAATACAACCATGGAAGATCTCTGCCTTAAACTCTTGCAGAGCTGAGAACTAAACTAAACAATAAATAATTTTGACCCAAATAGACTGATGATCTTTGTAAATGACTTCAATTGTTTCAGATTCTCTCTATGAATCTAAAACTGACATGCTTCAAATCAAAGCATCGGCTTCTAGTTTCAGCTTTCTTTATGTGCATGCACCAGTGCTACACATAGACTCTTTAAGCATTCTAAAAAATTAAGCGGATTGGTTGCAGCTCAGCGCTTTGGAGGCATCTGATTGTCCTTGACTTTATTACACCGAATCCTGGGGTTGGCCTGCTGCTGAGTCGCGCAGAGACCGTCCCCTCTCCCCCTGTCCGGAGGAGACGGCCTCTGAAGACAGAGGCAACCTGTGTCAGAAGCCGATTTACAACTCCTACTGAGATTGAATGGCACCCCCTCCTTTAAAAAAAAAAAAGAATGTGAGTGTATATATATTCATTTATTGAGAGAATGAGAGAAGCGGGGGCAGAAAATGAAGCCCCCTCTGCTGAGTGTGTAAACAGAAGTAGATGAGGGATCAGATATGACCCCTGGTTCAGTATGAATGGGATGCTTTGCCTACCGAAGATAGGAGGGACCACCAGGGTGGGGAGGAGGGCCCCTGAGGGGATGGAGAGCTGGAATATTCCGGTCATGACTGGGAGGGGTAGATACAGCAGGAGCCAAGGGTAGGCCGCTCTCAGGGAACTAGGACTCACTGCCTTAAAGTGATTACTTGTTCTGGCCCCTCTGGTTTTGATTCACTGTTCTCATCTCGTATAACTGGTGACGTGGGATGTCAGGGTCCTGGCCTCAGGCTGCTGTTGCTTAATGACAGGTCTGTTGTTAGCAAGACCCCCCTCGTTCAGGAACTAATCCTAGAGGAGGGGGCATACCTGGCATGTATAACTGAGACCTGGCTGGGCCAGGAGGGGGGGGTTCCCCTCTCAGAGATGTGCCCAAACGGGTTTCAGATTCTATATCAGCCACGATTTCAGGGAAGAGGTGAAGGAGTGGCAGCTATTGTCCGGAAGAGCCTTTGTCCTCACAGGATCCCTGCCCCAGAGATTGTTGGGTAAGAGTCTCTCCTTTTGAGGTTGAATTCAGGGGTTCAGTTGTGCTTGTTGTTGATGTACCTGTCTCCCAGCTGCGTGACAACAGCCCTGCCTGTGCTGCTAGAGGCAGTGGCCGGGTTGGCGGTGGAGTTCCCCAGGCTGATGATACTGGGAGACATCAACCTACCGTCACTCGGAGAATCCTCAGATAGTGCCCAGGAGTTCATAGCCTCCATGACAACCATGGACCTGACCCAAGTAATTGAGGGTCCAACCCACGAGGGGGGACACACACTCGACCTGGTATTTCTCTTGGGGCAATGGAGATATGATCTGGAATTACGGGATATAGAGATCTTTGTGGGAAAGGTTGTAGAGAACGTGGTGGTACTGCAGCTCCTGAGCTCATTGGATGAAGCGGATTATCTGAACCCTTTTCAGGCCGGTTACAGCACGGAAACTACTCTGGTCACACTGATGAATGATTTGTAGAGAGCCTGAGATGAGGGTCACTCCTCCATCTTGGTGCTACTTGACCTCTCAGCGGCC